>JAMYWO010000123.1:43983-64245 GCA_024220525.1 Cochliopodium minus | reverse complement strand
CCTTTATTGTAAATGTGTCCGAGAATGTTGTAGGCCAAGTGATTTCCTTGTTCCGCTGCTTTGCGGTAGTAATCATGAGCAATAGTCTGATTTTGTTCTACGCCCTCTCCTATTCAATTAAAAAATAAAATAAAATAAAATAAATAAAAATAAATAAAAATAAACTCAAAAAATTAACACAAAAATAAAAAATCCACAAATAAAAAATGTTGACAAAATAAAAAATATTACCAGCACTATAAATGTTAGCAATAGCATAAGAAGAATGTTCATTTCCTTCATCAGAAGCCATTTTGAAAAAACGAAGAGCTTTCTCAATATCTTTTTGAACATGTTTCCCGTGTTGGAGGAAAATAGCAACTTTGTGCATCCCCACTCTGTTTTTTTCGGAGGCGGCAAGTTGGAAGTAGTGGTATGCTTTTCCTAGATCTTTAGGTATTCCTTCTCCTGCTTCGTATATTTTACCCAACCTTTTTAAATGAAGTAATTAATTTAAAACAAAAATAAAATGAAAAGAAAAATTTCTAAATTATTCAACCAAAAATGTTCGTTAATTTTATTTTTGAAAAAAAAAAATTTTTTTACATTAAGGAGGAAGGAGCATAACCTCCTTCAGAAGAAGTTGTGAAGTATTCGATAGCTTTTTTAATATTCTTTGGAACACTTTTTCCAAACTAACAGTAAGAATAAATTTTAAACAAGAAAAATGTGATCAAGTTTTTTTTTATTATTTTTTTTATAAATTATAAATTAAATAAAGTTTTTTTTTACGTTATAAAAATGACCACAATAATATTGAGAAATATAATCATCTTTGGATGCAGCCAATTCATAATATTTCAAAGCAGATGTCAGATTTTTCTCAATACCTTTACCATTCTCATACATGAAGGCCACATATCTCCATGCTTTGGTATATCCCTTATCAGCTGCTTCCTTATAGGCTTCAAAGGCCATTTTATTGTTTCCTTTGGTTTCCAATTCTTTTCCTTTATAAAATATGGCTTCTCCCTCTTCTTTATGTTCTGTTGGTTTTTTATCTGATGTATTTATCGATGTTGTATGATATGAATGGCGATATATGATGGGATGGGTGATTTTATTGTTGTGGGTGGAGAATATGGTGGATGGGATATTTATTTGATCTTGGAAATAATAAGATGGATGGCATTTGATGGCATTGTTGGTTTTAGAAAAAAAGGATTTGCGATTTCTAAAAAATATTTTCATTTTTTTTTTATTTCAATTATCTTTGTTACAAAAAATGTTTGATATATCTTTTTGTCAACCAAATACAATATTTGAAGTTTTTCTTCACATATATGTTTGATTTTATGAGAAAATTTATTCAAAAATAAATTTATAATAATTAAAAATAAAAAAAATTAATAAATAATTAAAAAATAAAATAATTAAATTAATTTTATTCTTATTTTTTTATTGTCTTTAAAGATCAAAAACAGCTTTGTTCTCCTTCAACTTCTTCTTGACAAAAGAAATCATCTTCTCAGCACCAGTAATGCCAAGCTCAAAAGCCTTCTCAAAATACATCAAAGACTTTGTCAAATCTTTCTTGACATACTTTCCATCAAGATAAAAATAAGCGAGGTTCTCAATAGACTTTGGATCTCCAAAAGTTGCCGCCTTATCAAAGTATTGAAAGGAGAGCTGGTAGTTGACGGGAACAGTGATACCTCTTCTGTAGAAGGTGCCGACGATTTGCATGGCCCTCACGTTTTGGTCCTCATCTGCTAGCTTTTTGAAGATTTCAAAAGCTCTCGCTTCATCTTTAGCTACTGATTTTCCTTTTTTTAAAAAAATTAAAAAATTTTTAATAATTAATATTAAACAAAAAAATTAAATAAAAAAAATATTGAATGAAGAAATAATAAGAAAAGTTCGTATAAATCAAGAAATCAACAAATCAAAAAAAAAAAATTATTTTTTTTAAAAAAAAGTCTCTTTACCACTCCAATTAAAAAATCCAAGAGTAAACAAAGCGTCTTTATTTCCTAAACTAGCTGCTTTTTCATACCACTCATAAGCTTTTTTGAGGTCTGTCTTAACTCCAAACCCTGAACATGATAAAAAACAAATAAAGAAATTAGTAAAATAAAATAAATAAATTAAAAAAATTAAATAAAAAATTAAATTTATTTTCTTAAATAATTACCACTTTCGTAACAAGTTCCCAATAAATACATACTAGCATCATTGTCCATAAGAGCACTTCTCCTGTTGTATTCGAAAGACTTTACCAAATCCTTCTTGACATGAATCCCCTTGAAGTAAATGAAAGCAAGTGACTGGAGCGCATAGATGTTTTTGTGTTCAGCAGCCATTTCATAATATTTAATTGCTTCAATGTAGTTTTGGGAAACTCCCTCTCCTTTTAATGCAAAAATATTATTATTTATTATTTTATTATTTATTATTTATTTTTTTATTTAGTTTTTATTTATTTTTGTGTTATATTTATTTTTATTTATTCAATTTCATCTTTAACATTATTTAATGGATTTTTTATTTATTTTTAAATTATATTTAAAATTATATTTTTATTTTTAAATTTATTTTTAAAGTATCAAAATATTTTCCTTAATTTTTAAATAAGAATAAATTTTTTTTTTTTATACCTTTAAAATAAAGATCTCCAAGCCTTTTCATTGCTTTGTCATGACCACATTTGATAGCTTTTAATAAATAATCAATTTCCTTCGCACGAATCAACATGGAAAGACGAAAACAAGCGCCTCCTACTCCACCTTCAGCCGCTCTTTGATAATATTCAATTGCTTTTTCAACATCCTTCACTACTTCTATAAAACAAATATTTAAAAAATAAATGGATAAAACTAATTGTTTTTAAATAATTTATTTTGTTAAATAATATAAACATATTTAATTTTAAATATTTAATAAATTAGTAAATTTTTAAGATATTTTGTGTTTCTTCATCCAAAAAAAATTGTTATTTTTCTATTTTTAAATAAAATAAAATACTTAATTTAAAACATTTTTTTTTAAAATTGAAATTAATTTTTTCTAAAGAAATATATTGTTTTGTTACCAACACCGTTTTCATAGAAATGACCCATGGAATATAAAGCTTTGGGATAATTCAACTTTGCAGATTCCGTGTAATAACGAACACACTTGTCCATATTTTTCTCAACACCTCTCCCATGCTCATACATGTTTCCCATATAAAAAAAGGCTTCTCCGCTGCCATATTTAGATGATTTTTGGTAGTATTCCAAAGAAATTTTGTAGTTTGCTTCTTTGTCATCGGGTATCACCAATCCCCATCTGTATAGTGATGCTATGTAATCTAAGGCTCCGTGGAATCCTAGGTCTGAAGCTCTTTGGTAGAATTCTAATGCTTTATTTATGTCTTTTGGTGTTCCACTTTGTTAAAAAGATTATTGGTTTTTTTTTTTTTTTCAAAGAATGATTATTTTAATAAGAAAAGATGTCATCTATATTCTGATCAAAGATCAAAAAGTAAAAAAAAAAGAATTATAAATGATCATAAAATGTAAATTATTTGATTTTGAATTTAATCCAAGCCAATAATTTGAATCAATTTTTATATCTCAACAGATACTTTATAATTGATCATTGAATGTAAATTATCATATTATCGTTTGATATGTTGATTAATATTATCAATCACACAAATTTTAATTAACAAATTTTGATTGAAATATTGTTATATTTCCTTTATAAGTAATAAAAATATTCCCATGTGATCACTTATCTTTATATATCCTTTATCTATCTATGATATTTTTTATGAATCAAAATTATTTTTTTTACTGTCCCCTTTCGTATAATTTGGCCATTCTGAAATATCCTAATGCATCACCTCTTTCTGCAGCCAAACTATAATTCTCCAAAGCACGTTCATAAGATTGTTTTACACCA
This sequence comes from Cochliopodium minus, assembly GCA_024220525.1. Taxonomy (NCBI): domain Eukaryota; phylum Discosea; order Himatismenida; family Cochliopodiidae; genus Cochliopodium; species Cochliopodium minus. The sequence goes on along the minus strand of JAMYWO010000123.1, from coordinate 60,318 downwards.
TCACCTTTTTCATACATTATTCCTTGTTCAACCAAATCTATATTGGATGTATTATCATTTGGAATGATATTGGAGGAATAAGATTTGAAATTGGTTCTCAAAAAAGTATATTTCAAGAGATTCAATTTTTTATGTTCAAATTTGAGATTATGAAATCGAAATTTATTTGTACAATTGAAAGGAATGATCTTGGAATAATTGATTCTTTTAAAAATGCCCTTCATTTTTTTTTATTTTTAATTATTTGGATTATTCTCAATATTTTTAATTTTGGTCAGCAAAGTGAGATCACTCTTCTTCACAGCTTCTTCCTTTAGTTTGGAAAAGTTCCTACAATGTTTTAACAAGTGATTAAGACACTCTCTATTGTTATTCCTATAAGCGATCAAAAGTGCTTTTTCAACAAGAGAACCTTGACAATTAAATAATAAAAAAAAAAAAATTTAAATTAAAAAAAAAGTGTTATTTTTACCTGTCACACCATTCATTGCTAATAAAGCAGATAATTTAAAATAAGATTTTTTCAAAGTTAATTTAAAAGCTTCATCCAAGTTATCAGCACCGTTACTTATCAAAATTTTAGCAGTAGCAAACGCGCCTGATTCACATGCTTTTATGAGTGCTTCATTAAAATCAGAGGCTCCAAATTTGATTAGACCGGCCACCATTTCTTGGTTACCATTCTTAGCTTGTTCTTGAAGAGATGCCTCCAAATCTGCTCCCTTTGTTAACAAAAAATTTACAATTTTTTTGTAATGATATTGTGCTGCTAATGATAATGCTGAGTTAAGGTTTGATGCTCCTAATAGATTGTTTAAACTATAAAAATATTTACTGATTTTTTGGTTTTACCTTTTTCAACTAATAATTCAACAATATGACCTTTTCCTTCTAATGTAGATACTTCAAGCCTATTTTCACAAATGTAAGTAATATTTTCAAAACTAATTAATATCAAAGAGAAAATCTATTTGAATAAATATGTTATTAAAAAGAAGATATAATTACATTTTATTCAAAAAATTGATCTCTATATCTTTTCTCTTTAAGAATAATTCCATATCTGTATTCCTCTCTTTCTTTATCATCTCAAATATTTCATTTTCATCTATATATCCTCCTTCATCATCAAAATTAGCATCTTTGTCAAACATATTTTGATTATTGAAGGAGGAATATGTTCTACAATAATTATATTCAACGGTATAAATTTTCAAATGATTGATCTTTCTCAATAAAGAAATATTATTATATTTAATGAACGAGATATTAGATTGATAATTTCTGATTAAAGAATATTTGGGTATCTTCTTAGTTAAACATTTCATTTTTTTTTTTTAATTTTTTATTTTTTTTATAAATAATCTTTTTAATTTTTTATTTCACAATAATAATCGTTCCATCACAAATAAACATCTAAATCAAAACGATATTTCTGAGCAACCAATTGATATCTTTTATCACGAGACTTTGATCTAAAACCCCACAGGACTCGAAACAGAGGAACATTTTTGCTTACGATAGATTTTTCAACGAGAGAATCGACAACAAACTTTTTGACGCCATGTTGAACGAAAATGGGCAAACAATCATAATGATTATATTTGTAGCAACATTCAAATGCTTCTTCTAAATTATTTGCACCTCTGATCAAAAGCATGGTGATCATATCTTTGTATCCAAATTGACATGCAGTGTTCAATGCTTCATTGAGATTGTTGGCGCCATTATCGATGATCAATTTGGCGAAAAGATAATTTTCTTTTTTCACTGAAACCAACAATTTTTCATTCAAATCGGGGTTTCTTGAAGATAAGATCAATTTAAACATCTCTTCATCTTTTCTTTCTGCCAGCTTATTCAGAGATTCATCAATCAATTCTTCTTTGAAATCATTTTCTAACAATAATTTGGTAGTTTGGGACAATCTATTCTCTATTGCTAATTCCAAAAGAACATCCATAGATGAGATCAAATCATAATGATATCTCTTTATAATTTGATTGCTTATTCTTTCCTTTTTGTGCATCATCGCTGTTTCAAGCACAAATAACAATTTATCTGGGTATTGATCTAATATCTTGAATATCATATCCCCATATTCTTTTTTCAATGAATCTATAATCACATCAGATAATTTTAATTCATATTCTTCCAATACATCTCCTATAAAGTCTATATTACGCAAAAGTTTGAATATATTTTCAGGTATTACTATTTGATTGATTTCAATCGTTTCATTTTGTTGTTGATCAAAATGGTATTTTAATTTTGTGAGAAAGATATTCGAATTATTAGTAAGATGAAATGTTGTTATTTTCTTCAATGATTTGATATCAAATCTATATTTGAGATATGATTTGTTTGGAGCTTTTATTTTTAACAATTTTTTCATCTGTGGTTTCAAACAATATTTTTTATTTTGCTTTGAAATTATTTTAAAGATGGTCCAAGTGTGAAAAAAAAATTTAAAAAAAATGAAAATACATTCCATACTTTCCTTGTTATGCAAATATCTTTTGAAATTGGTAGTGAAGATATTTTTTTCTGGGGTTGAAGTGATGGGAAAAGAAAATATCCCAAAAGAAGGACCAATAATATTCGTGGGAAATCATCAAAACCAATTTTTGGTAAATTTGCTTTCAAAAAAAGAATATGATAAGAAAATTTCGAAAAAGAGGATTTCAAAATATATTTATACTCAAAACTAATAATATTAATCACTTTTCTTAATAAACACCTCATATCCCATTATATTCTTCCCATATATTTTTTTCTTTCATTTAGGATCCAACATTATTGACAGCTTCTTTAGATATTCCTGTTGGATTCATAGTAGCAAAGAAATCATACGATATGTCGCTTGTTGGAGATTTTGCAAAAGTAAAAATAAATTAATATTAAGAAATTTGAATTAAAATTTTAATTTCAATTCATAAAACAGATAATGGTAATTATAAGAGAAATAAATTAAAAATGGAAATTTTAAAACAAAAAAAACCTTTAAAGAGAGCAATACCAGTGTCAAGACCACAAGACTACGCTAAAAGAGGTTCTTTTTATTTCTACAAAAATTAATGTTTTTTAAATAATTTGTTAAAAGGAATCGGAATGATAGTGAGTTATGAAGACGGAATTATAACAGGAGAAGAAACTCAGTTCCTAAGTCAAGTTAAAGTAAACGAGTCGATTTTTATTGATGGATCTTCTGAAACTCCTACTGTGTTGGAAATCATATCTGATACACAAATCAAAGTGAAAACCCCTTTTGATAACCCAATAACAAAAAAAACAAAGTTTAAGGTATTAAGTTTTAATTTTACATTAATTCAGTTTTAATTAACAAAAAAAAAAAAAGATTTATCCACACATTGACCATACAGAAGTTTACAAAACAGTATGGGAAAGACTTTGTGAAAAAAAGAAGTAAAGAAAAAACTATTTTAAATCCCATATATCCAATATTTCTTTTGTTAAAATTAAAAATAGCATTGGAATTTTTCCAGAAGGTAAATTTTCAATTTTTATTTAAATTTTATTTAAATATTTTTTATTTTCGAATTAAAAGGTGGGTCACATGACAGACCCCATTTATTACCACTCAAGGCAGGAGTAACTCTCATGGCTCTTGGTGCAATGAACAAAGATCCAAAATGCAAAATAACAATTGTTCCATGTGGTTTAAATTACTTTCAAGGTCATAGATTCAGAAGGTAAATAATAAAAATAAATAATAAAAAAAATAGTATAAAAATAAAAAATTATTAAAATAAAAAAATAATTTTTTTTAGTCATGTCTTAGTTCAATTTGGAAGTCCTATAGTGATACCCCAAGAACTCGTTTCACTCTACCAAAGCAACAAAAGAGAAGCGTGCGGGAAATTATTGGCTTTGATTGAAGAAGGACTGTTAAACGTCATCGTCAATTATCCTGACTACAAAGTCATGCAAATCGCGCAACTTACAAGAAAATTATACCAACCAGAAAACAAAAAGTAATATTTTTAAAATTTTTTTAAACTATTTTTAATTTTTTCAAAAAAAATTTTCATTTTGTAAAAAAAATTTTAATTTCATATACAACAACTCATTTAACAACGATTTGAAAAAAAAATTTTCATTTTTTAATTAAGATTTTAATTAAATAACAATTTCATTAAACAACAACTCATTTTTTTTTTAGTTTACCTGCAGAAGAGTTTTTGAGATTGCAACAAAGGTTGATTAAAGGATTTATCCAAATGCAAGAACTCCCAAAAGTCAAAGAAATGGCTCAAAAAGTTTCCACGTACGGACAACACTTGAAAAAGTACGGTCTCAACGACAACCAAGTCAAAACTTTGAATGACACTTCAGTCTGGCTCATAGTGCCAAGGATGTTGTATTTTCTTTTTTTACTGATAATTTCTTTTCCAGGTAAAATTTTTTGAATATTTTTTTTTTCACATTTAAAATTTTTTAATATTTCTCTTGATTTACATTTATTACGATAGGAAACATCCTCTTGTTTCCTATTGCCGCCATCGCAAGACCTTTTGCACAAAAAAAGGCAAAGATATCCCTCCAAAACTCTTCAGTAAAAATCAGAGGAAATGATGTGATTGCAAGTTATAAGGTCATGACAGGTTTGGGTAAATCATTTTAAAACCTTTCAACTTTTAAAAGTTTTAATATTTACCCCAAATTTTTGAGTATTAAATAAATTTTCTTTGCTATTCTTTACTATTTTTTTTTTTGCTTTCAAAAAGTTTTGATACCTTTGTTCATGGTGTTGTACACTTTGATTTGCATGATCGTTTTCGGCTGGAAAATTGCGATTCTGTTTGCCCTCTTCCTCCCGCTCTGCTCCTACGCTAGCATCAAAATTATGGAAGAAGAGTTCAACGTGTGGAATTCGACCTTACCCTTAGCCAAGCGCCTTCTCAAAAAAGACTTTCCTCTAATTTGCAGAGAGATTAAAGAAATTAGAAAAAATTTGAAGAAAGAGGTGAGAGAAACTATTGAGGAGTTAGGTCCTAAGATGGGTGAAGAGTTTTGGAAGGATCGTGTTATCTCTCAGGAGGATCTCATTGATGAGAAGGAGGATCTTTCTTCCAACAATAGCATCTTCAAATACAAGCGCAGAATTTATCATGTTCGTCAGATCGATGATCCCTACAACATCATCAAAGGTTTGGAGGAGATTTTTTGATTCATTTTTAAAATAATCTAAATGGCCTATTTGAATGTTCTATTCTTTGAATAAAATCTATTTTTGTTTTATCACAGTCCAATTCGTAGAATCTTGGTTATAGATAAATTTTAATTCACTCATGTTGAAAGATCAACTCGAAAAATTTGGTTATTCATTGATCAATTTCATATTTTTCAATTCCCTATTTTTTATCTAACAAGCAAAAATGGAAATATCAGATTATATATTTCCACATTAGATTATTGATTTGAATGCATGAATATGAGATCATCTTTAAGAAAATAAAATTGATACTGATATATTTTTTTTTTTTTATTTTTTTATTGAGAATAATAAAAATTAAGAAATACAAGCAAAATGTTGATCGATTTCCCATCCATCATACTGATATTTGATCCCTTTTTTAAAAAAAAAAAATTTGATTACAATAAAAAAATATAAAAAAATTAATAAAAAAATTATAAATAAAAAAAAAAATCAAATAAATTTATTTTTAATAAAAGGTAAAATATAAAATCTTACAAAAAAAAATACTTTATTTCACCTATATCTTTTAGAATACGAAACATTATTAAAATTATTTACATTTTTTATTACAAAAAAAAATGAATTGAAAATGTAAAATTTACATATCCCTAAATTTTTTTAAAATCAAATATCACCAATTAATAATAATAAAAAAAATAATTATTTTTATAAATTTAAATTTTTAATTTCGTAGGATGAGTAAACCAAAAGTATTAGTTCTTGGAGGGGTAGGATTTATTGGAAGAAATTTGGTTAAATATCTTGTTGATAAAGATTTGGCATCAGAAATTAGAGTTTTGGATAAACTCCCAACAAGTTTGGCATTCTTCAGTGAAGCACACAAAAAGGCATTCGCAGATAGCAGAGTAACAACCAAACAAGCAAATCTTTGCAGTCCACAAAGTATTGAAAAATGCTTTGCTACTGAAGGAGAATCTTGGGATTATGTATTCAATCTTGCTGCTGAAACCAAATATGGACAAACTGAAGAAGTATATAAAGAGAAGGTTCTCGATGTTCTCAAAAAATGTACTGATGAAGCAATTAAAATTAAAGTAAAAAGATGGATTGAAGTATCCACTGCTCAAGTATACGATGCAGGTTCCAAAGTAAAAAAAAAATTTATTATCCTCCTTTTAAAATGTATTTAACATATCATTAAAAATATAAATAATTTATACAGTGAATAAATAATTGAATATATCACCAAATAAAAAAGATTTTTTTAATTTTCCTTTTTATATTTCAATATAGCCATCAAAAGAAGGTGATAAGATTAAACCATGGACCAATCTTGCAACTTACAAACAACAAGCTGAAGAACTCCTCAAAACTACCAAGCTTGATTATGTAATTCTTAGACCAGGTAATAAAAAATTAATAAGTATATTGAAAGAATATGAATTTCAAATATAAATTTATTTTTTACTAAATTAATTTGATATTTACTTTTTTTTTTCCTTCATTAATAGCTGTTGTTTATGGACCTGGTGATACATATGGAATTGCTCCTCGTATTATTGTAGGTGCTGTATATAAATTTCTCGATGAAAAATTAAAGAATCTCTGGACTGCAGAACTTCAAATGAATACTGTCCATGTCTTGGATGTATGTAAAGCAATGTGGTTCTCTGCAACAAAGGCAAAGTCTGGATCTATCTTCAATCTCGCAGATAAAAATAACACCGATCAAGGAAAAATTAATACTATTCTCGAAGATTTGTTTAAAATTAAAACTGGATTCTATGGTAAGATGCTCTCCTCTGGTGCAAAGGCTGTTGGTTTGAAAACTATCGCTGAAACTGCTAACGAAAAACATCTTAAACCTTGGTCTGAACTCTGCAAGAAATCAGGAATCACCTCCACTCCTCTTTCCCCTTATGTTGATCCTGAACTCATCAAGAATAATGCTCTTTCCATTGATGGTTCTGCTATTGAAGGTGAAGGTTTCACTTATGATCATCCTACTCTCAAGAAAGAACATTTTGAAGAAATCATGAATTACTTTGTTGAACAAAATCTCTTCCCTAAATTTTGAAATTTTCAAGTTTACTTTTTTTGAAATTTTTTTTTTGATTAAAAATTTGCTATATTAGATTCTTTATCTTTTTGTTATTTTCTTTGCATAATCCGAATGTTATTCAAATGAGATAAAGTTTAAAAAAATTTTTGAATCTTTTTTTCTTTATAATTTCAATTTTAATTTTCTTTTGTGGTATTATTAGTATTAATGTTATTGTTTTGGGATGTTGATGGTTCATGTTTCATATTTTGGTATTTAGAAGATTTATATTGTGATAATACTTTGAATAATACCGCCTTGTCTAATTCTCCAACCACTACCTGACCAGGACAGTTGAAAACTTTTTCGAATTTGGCGAGATCAGTGATAAAATCTTGTCTGATTATCAATTCTTTGTTATTTATTTTCAAATAGGCAATCTTTCTTGTTTGGTTCTCTTGCATGAAACTAAAATTAGAAGTAGGTCTTGGATTTTTTCCATAAATTTGGCAGATGATCTCTTTATCTTCCACACTCTTCACCTAGACAAACATATATTTAAATTTATTTAATTTTTGATTTTAACAGCGAAAAATGTGGAAAAAAGAATACCTTTATTGTATCAACATAACTATTCATGAATCTCATGGAACTATAAGTGAGATATGCAGCAACTGTCAATTCGATCGGAAAAGCCTTCATCAAAAAATCTTCGAAATCCATGATCAGATAGGCGAAATAAGTTACGAAGGCAGGCAAGAATTGCAATGTCAGGAAATGTTTGAGGACACTTTTGTTTATTTTCTTTTTTGAATCTTCTCCCAATTTATAGAGGAGGATCTCTGATTGAGAAATAATTGAAATTAGATTTCTAAATTTTGTATATTTGATTTTTTTTTCATACCTTGATTGTTTGTTGCATTCTCTATTCAAACAACATAAGATTATATTGAGAAAATATATTTTCTGTCAAAAAAATAATATGAAGAGCATCTTGAGAGGATATATAAACCATAAATAATGGATATTGCATTGAATCTATCGATAGATTTTCATCATATCAGATTTATATTCTATCTAGATGAATGATATATCCAATAAAATTTATTTTTACCTTTATTATCATTTGTGGATTTCGCATTGTTATCATTGGTGACTTTATATTAAGATTAAGATTTTATTTAGAATATGAATTAAATAGGTTGATAGATCGAATGAATGATTATATTATATTTTGAATCAAAAGGTTGTTTTAGCTATACCCTTTTCTTTGGTGATTGCATTATCATTGTTATTTATCTCTGTGGAATAAAAGAGCTTATTTTGTGTGAATTTTAATGGGAGGCTTGTTTTTCTGTATTGGATGGTGATGATGTTGGGAGATGCAATTGTATTGAATTTGATCAATTTGGAGAATAATTTTTTGTTCTTGAAGATTTTCATTTTCAATCCTATTTTTTTTTTTTTTTTTTAAAAGCAACATTAATTGAAAAAAAAAATTTTTTTCAATTTTTGTTGAAAAAAACTAAGGTTTTAAAATATTTATACCCAAATTTTAACATGTTTTTTTTTCCAGATAATTTTGGTGAGTTTGATGGAAAAACCAATTATTTTTCTTCATGTTTTTACAACTATTCTTTAAATTTCCATTTTTTTTTTTCGTACAAAATAACGAGGATAGATTAACATTTTAATTAAATTTGAGTCTTCGTCAAGGTCTTTGTTTCTAAATGGTAATAATACTTTTTGAATCTTTTTTTTTTGTAAAGAGTTTTTTCTTTTTTTTCATTTAAAAACCAGAAAAAGGAGAATTATTTTCTTGTGGAAATGGTTATGGAGGCTCTCTAGGATCGGGTTACAAAAAATTTCGGATCAAGGCAACCAAAATTGAATTTAATGATGAATTTTTTTTAATTGAAAACCATGAACTAATTAAGTAAAATTTTTTTTTTTAGTTTTTCTTTTAAATTTTTTTCCTATTATATTAAATTTTTATTCAGAAATGGAGCCCAAGTTGTCATTTTTTATGTACTAGAAATTTAAAGAAAATACTTTTTTTTTTTTGTTGTGTTTGAAAAATATTTTTCTACTCAAAGTGCCAAAACCTATCCAACATTTAATCATTAGTTTTTTGTTTTGAATAAAAATATTTAATTAATAAAAAATAAAATGAAGAGGGATCAAACTGTTCTTTATCTTGTTTCAGCATCTTTATGTGCATTAAATTTTTTTTTTTTTTTTGTGTTCACAATAAATTAAAGTAGAATTATTCAATTTAGTTTTTATATTTTTTTATTTTTTTATTAATATTTTTTATTTTTAATCTTATTTTGTTAAAAAGTAAAACGATTTCTCTTTTTCCAAGAAAATTCAAATATTTACTTTTTATTAAGATTAAATAAAATTGTATTGAATTTGATCAATTTGGAGAATAATCTTTTGTTCTTGAAGATTTTCATTTTCAATCCTATTTTTTTTTTTTTTTTTTGTTTATTTTTTAAAAAAACTAAGATTTTGAAACAGTTTTACATAATATTTTTAACATGTTTTTTTTTCCAGATAATTTTGGTGAGTTTGACGGAAAAACCAATTATTTTTCTTCATTTTATTACAACTATTCTTTAAATTTCCATTTTTTTTTTTCGTACAAAATAAAGAGGATAGATTAACATTTTAATCAAAAATCTGTAAGGATGAATTTTTTGTCATTAATTTAAATTTTTTAGAAGAAAGTTGTTAAAAAAACAATAAACAAGTTTTTATCAAATGATTGTTGCAAAAAGATTAATCTTTTTCAAATTATTTAACATTTTTATTTTTAAAAATAATAAAAAAAAAAAATTTGATTTATTTAAAATTTGAAATGAAAAAAGGATCTTCTTATTCTTCATCAAAATCTAGTATTTTTGTTTGTGGTAAAAATATATTCAATATATAATTATAGATTGGTGAATAAATGGATCCTATTCTGATCTGATTAAAATTTATTAATTCCAATTAAGCTAATGGAGATGTATATGCTTTTGGAATGAATAATAATGGACAATTGGGAACAGGATCAAATGAGGATGAATATCTACCCAAAAAAATAATGAACAATCAAAACATAAAGAGCATTTGTTTGGGATCAAATAGTTCATTTTATTTAGAATTTATAATAAATTAAAAAATTAAATTAAAAAAATTATAAAATTAGAAAATGGAGATTTGTATGGGTGTGGTAAATTATGATCTGCTCTTGTTCTTCTTTTTTTTTCATTTGTAAAATAATGAATGAAAGGAAATAATGTTTTGGGACAGTTGGGGCTATTAATAAATGAAGAGAATGAAAATCAAGAATTCAAGAAAATAACTTCTAATGTGACCAATGTTGGAACAAGCAATTTTCTCACTATCATTAAAAAAAGTAATTTTATTTTTGAATAATTCAAAATTAATTTTTAAATTATTTATAAAAAGACGATGGGAAGATTTTTTATGCGGGAAGAATATTTGAAAAACATACCCATACAGGATTTAAAGAATTAAAATTGGATAATGTAGTTTCTTTTTCCCTTGGATATCAACATTATATTTTCTTGTTAAGTAATATTTTTTAAATTATTTTTTAATTATTTTCAATTATTTTTCATTTTTTATTAGCACTTTATAACATTCAAATTATTTAAATTCGTTTTATTTTTTATTTTTTTATCAAAAAAAAAAAAAAAGGTAATGGAGAAGTATGGTCTATGGGATCAAATGGAAGGGGAGAATGCGGATTTGATTTAAAAATTGACAAAGTAGAAGAACCTCGTCTTTTGATGACTGACAAAAATATCATTTCTGTTTGTTGTGGTATTTACCATACTCTCATTTTAACACGTAATTATTTTTTTTTAATCTTATTTTATATGTTTTATATTTAAATAAGGAGATAAATATGGGGAAACACTTTTAAAGGGGTTTGGTGATAATAGGTATGGACAGTTGGGTCTCGGAAAGAAAAGGTTGGATACCTTTCAATTTGGAGTAGTAAAAATAAAATCAATGCCTAACATTAGATCTATTCATTGTGGAGATTTTCATAGTTTTTTTCTATTAGGTGAAAAAAAAATAAAAAATAAAAAAAAAGTTTCATTAAGTAAAATTAAACTAAAAAAAAATAAAATTTAATAAAATATGAGTAAATTTTTTTTTTTTAATTTTTTTTATTCTAATTAGAAAATGGAGATGTGTATGGTTGTGGAGAAAATGGTCATGGAGAGCTTTCTTTAGATTTTATTAAAAGCTCATTTGTTTCGGAGTTCACCAAAGTGAAGATAGAAAACATAAATTACATTGTTGCGTCTTCGTCAAGGTCTTTGTTTCTAAATAGTAATACTTTTTTGAATTTTTTTTTTTTGTAAAGAGTTTATTTCTTTTTTTTAATTTAAAAACCAGATAAAGGAGAATTATTTTCTTGTGGAAATGGTTATGGAGGCTCTCTAGGATCGGGTTACAAAAATTTTCGGATCAAGGCAACCAAAATTGAATGCAATGATGAAATATTATTGATTGAAAACCATGAACTAATTGAAGTAAAAATTTTTTTTTTTTTAATTTTTCTTTTAAATTTTTCTTTTCTTTTATTCAATTTTTGTTCAGAAATGGAGTCCAAGTTGTCATTTTTTATTTCCGAGGAAATTTAAAGAAAATACTTTATATTTTTTGTTGTGTTTGAAAAATATTTTTCTACTCAAATTGCCAAAACCTATCCAACATTTAATCATTAGTTTTTTATTTTGAATAAAAAAATTTAATTAATAAAAAATAAAATGAAGAGGGATCAAAACGTTCTTTATCTTGTTTCAGCATCTTTATGTGATTTAAAAATTTTTTTTTTGTTGTGTTCACAATAAATTATAGTAGAATAATTCTTCAATTTAGTTTTTTTAGTTTTTTTATTTTATTATTATTTTTAATTTTAATCTTATTTGTTAAAAAGTAAAATAATTACTTTTTGTTTTTTGTTGTGCTTGAAAAACTTTTCAAACATCAGATTTCCAAAACCAATTCAACAACTCATAATTGGACTCTCATTTTTAAATGAAATTTGAAGAGATTTTTTAAAAAAAAAGAATTTATAAATAAAAAAATTATTCTGTTTATCTTATCGAGAATTGCTCACAAAAATGAAAAGAGGATCAAGTTATTCTTCATCTTGTTTCAGTATCTTCATGTGCAGTAAAAAATAAATTTGTTCACTAATTGATAATTTCTCATATAATTCGAATGGATTGGAGAATCAAACGAATATCCCAAATAATCAAGTCTTATATTAATTTTGTTTACTTTGATTTAATTGATATCCTTTTATTGAAAGCAAATGGAGATGTGTATTCGTTTGGAAATAATAATAATGGACAATTGGGAACAGGATCATATGTTGATGAATTTAGACCAAAAAAGATAATGAATAATCCAAACATAAAAAGCATCTTTTTAGGAACTGTCCATTCTTTATATTTGGAGAGTAAAAAAAAAAATTTTAAATTTTTTATAATTTAATTTAATTTTAAAATATCAAGAAAATGGAGATTTATATGGATGTGGTAAAGAAGATTTTTTATTCTTGAAAATTTTGTTACTTGATTCAAATTAAATAAATGAAAGGAAACAATGATTTGGGACAGTTGGGAATTACCAGTTTGGAAAACCTTTCATTCAAGAAAATTTCATCCAACGTGATAAAAGTGGGTGCTGGTGAACGTACAACCATAATTCAAAAAAGTAAAATTTTATTTTTTTATATTTTTTTATATTTTTTTTAATATTTTTTTTTTTCATCAAAAAGATGACGGAAAGATATATTACACTGGAGAGTTATTTGATTACCAACCAAAATTTGGGTTCACAGAAATAAAGTTAGAAAATGTAGTTTCTTTTTCCAGTGGATTCCATCACCACACTTTCTTGAAAGGTGATTTTGATTTGATCAATTTCATTTTTTATTTTTATTTTTTTTAAAACTTTAATTGTTAAATTCTAAAATTTTATTGATGAAATTTATTTTCATAAAAATGATAATAAAATATATTTTTCAAACAAGGTAATGGGGAAGTTTGGACGATGGGATCAAATGAACATGGAGAATGTGGATTTGAGGAGAATGTTGAAATTTTAGAAGAACCACATCTTTTGATGACTGACAAAAATATTATTTCTGTTTGTTGTGGTTATCATCATACTCTCATTTTAACAAGTATCTATATTAATTTATTTTTTTAAATTAATTTAATTTTATTTTTTTAAATTAATTTTTATTTTATTTTTAAAATAAGGAGATCTAAATGGAAAAACAATTGTAAAGGGGTTTGGTGACAACCGATTTGGACAATTAGGATTGGGAACTCATAATGAAGAAAAAGATAATCACTTTCAAATTTCTACCATTGATACATTTCCTAATATTACATCAATTCATTGTGGAGATTTTCACAATTTTATTCTATTAGGTAAAATTAAACCAAATTATTTTTAAAAACTAGTATTATTCACTTGAATTTATTAAAATTTTTTTTTAAAAAAAAGAATCTGGAGAAGTTTATAGTTGTGGTCAAATTTATCTTGGACCACTTACTTTTCAAAATAGAGAAGATGAGTCCATTTTTGATGTGTACACAAAAACAAATTTAGAAAACATTGATTATATTGTTGCTTGTTCTTCAAGATCTTTGTTTTTAAACAGTAAAAAAATTTTAATTTTATTTTCAAAATTTTATTTTATTTTTTAAATTTTTATTAATTTTTTATTGATTTTTAAATGAAAGAATATGGGGAATTTTTTTCTTTTGGAGATAATTATAAAGGAGCTCTTGGATTGGGAGATGAGGAAATTAAAGAAGGAATCAATAAAATTGAATTTGATGAAGAAATTTTATTAATAGAAAATCATGAATTGCTCGAAGTAAATTTACTAAAGAATAATTTTTTTAATTTAATTTTTTTATTTTTTATATTTTTTTTTTTTAAAAGAAATGGGCTCCAAATGATCACTCTCTTTTTCCAAGAAAATTCAAACAAACTACTTTTTGTTTTTTATTGTGTTTGAAAAACTTTCCAAACATCAGATTTCCAAAACCAATTCAACATCTCATAATTGACCTCTCTTTTTAAAATGTACAAATTATTGGGAAGATTTTTTACAATCAGGATTCCATTACCAATTTTCTTGAATTTATTTAAAGATTAATAATAAAATTAAAAATAATAAAATTTTTTTAATTCTAAAAAAATTTCTTTTATACAAGATTATGAAAAAAAAGGCAAAAATAAAAACAAATAAAAAGAAAGAAGGAAAGAAATCTGGAATTATTTTTTTTCAGAACTGACAGGAGAAGAAGACTCGCTTTTCTTTTCGGAAGATAAATATTCGAACCACTCATCACGGAATTGAGAAGAAGTGAAACTCAAGAGATAAGAAACGTCGCGGTCAAGACACAACATCTCGATGGAGAGTTTGTTCTCTTTGGACATGTTGCCATTGTTCACTACTATTTTTGATCTTTCTTCGATTAAATACAAACTGAATTTTTCACCTTTTAAAATTAAATTTTTCAATTTTTTATTTTTTATTTTTTATTTATTTTTCAATAATTTAATTTTTTTTTTTAATAATTTTTTATTTTTTATTTTTTGTTTTTTATTTTTTATTTTTTATTTTTTATTTTTTATTTTTTATTTTTTATTTTTTNATGAAGAGTTTATCAAGTTTGTTGGAATTTTAGTAATGAAAAATCTTTGAATAAATGATTTTTTCAATCAAATTTTATTTTTAGAACATTCTTTAAATAAAAGAATGTAATTGATAAAATCTTTTTCAAAAGGATAAAAAATTAATTTTGAATCAAAAAAAAAAAAAAAAGATACTGGCCTCCTGATAAACATGAAACTAATATCCAAAACTCCTGCTTTGTAATGTATATACATTTATATTCACTAGAAACTATTGTTTATTATTTATCACATCCTCATAAAGGTTATTCACCCTGTTATCTGTGATAAATTAATTATACTAAATAACATTATTCAATTTTTAAAAAAATAATTAAAATATTCAAAAAATAAAAAGGGGTTAAATAATTAATTGATAATTTTTAATTTGATTGTTTCAGAATTATTTTAAAAAAATATTCCTTGTTTCCTTTAAAAGTCTCTGAAACTAGATCTCTTCTCATCTTGAAAATACTGAGAAGTCTTTGGGTTTTTCTTCAAAAATTCAAGACTTCTCTTGGAAAAAGAGTCTCCCTTTTTAGCAGCAGACTGGTAATACTGAATTGCTTTTTCATAATTTTGAGGAACACCAAGGCCTCTCTCGTAGAGGTTTCCTAACTTGTATTCTGCTTTTTTGTTTCCTGCTTCTACTGCTTTCTTGTAATAATCAAATGCTTTTTTGAAATCTTTGGTTCCATTTAATCCTTTTTTTAAAAAAAAAAATTTAAAAAATAATTTTTTAATAATAATTTAAAAATCAACTAAATAATTTTAAAAAATAACATTTCCTGAATTATTTTTTTACCCTTTTCGTAGATATTAGCGAGATGGAACAAAGCATCAATTTCACCTTTTTGGTGAGCTTTTTCATAAAGTTCGATAGCTTTATTGACATCCTTATCAACATTATTTCCTAAACAAATATAAAAAAATTAAAAAAATTTAAAATAAAATAAAATAAAATAAAATAAAATAAAATAAAATAAAATAAAAAATGAAAATCAATAAATAAAAAAATTTTAAAATAAAATAAAAAAAAATGAAAATAAAATAAAAAATAAAAAAAATTCTTTTACCTTCTAAATATAAATATGCCAAGTTAAGATAAGCAGAAGTATTTCCATTTTTAATAGCCAAATTGAAATAACGGATGGCTTTTGCAGGATCACGAGGGACTCCAGTTCCTTTATTGTAAATGTGTCCGAGAATGTTGTAGGCCAAGTGATTTCCTTGTTCCGCTGCTTTGCGGTAGTAATCATGTGCAATAGTCTGATTTTGTTCTACGCCCTCTCCTATTCAATTAAAAAATAAAATAAAAATAAAAATAAAAATAAAAATAAAAATAAAAATAAAAATAAAAATAAAAATAAAAATAAAA
>JAMYWO010000123.1:0-17803 GCA_024220525.1 Cochliopodium minus | reverse complement strand
ATATACCTTGTATATCAATAAACATAGATTATCAGATTATAATTCCTTCTAATCTCCACATATCTAAATAATAAAATAAAATTGAAGAGAAATATAGAATTAAATATTGATTGTATACCTTGTATCTTTCAATTTGAGAATCATTCCACCTCTTTATCTTTCCACTATAAAAAATAACGGCCATTTTTTTTTCTTTTTAATTTAACAATTCACTTAATCTTTTTGGCAATAAAAGAATAATCAATTAATATTAAGTTTTTATTATCAAAAAAATGAATTGTTTTTGCAAAATAATTTGCGCAATATTTGATCAATTTGATATTTCATATGATATATATAATATAATCATATTATCATTGTATATGGATTGATTGATCCATTCTTTGATATATTTACTAAACATATTTTCATTCAAGATATTTTATCTTTAACAAATAGCAAAACCATTATAATTTATACCAAATTTCAACAATCTATATTTCCAGAGGAGTTTTAACAATTTGAAATTATATATATTCGAAAAGTATCCTCTATGGTGTAGGTGGCCTCCTACATCACACCTGGTTTCTACCGGGTTCGAGTCCCAGTAGGGAGATTTATTTTACATACATCATTTTTCAACTTATTTTATTTTTGCAAAATCAAAAAAAAAAATAAAATCAAAATTTTGAAAAATAAAAAATAATTTAATTTTGATTAAATCTTTTAAATTAGTAATTTTATATAATAAATGAAACACAAGTAACAGAGGTTTAGAAAGAGGACTATACCCTAATGAAATCAAGAAGAATTTTTTGATTTTACAAATTTTTTAATTTTAATTTTCAAACTATTCAAAATTTAATGAATTCAAAAATTATTGATACAAAAAGCTTTTAGTTAATCTTTAAAAGCAGAATTGTAAAAAAAAAGAATTATAATTTATGTTCTTTAAAAAAAAAAAAATTAGTCAGCAACGTGCAGGATTTGAACCTACGCGGGGTTACCCCCAACAGATTTCAAGTCTGTCCCATTAACCGCTCTGGCAACGTTGCTTTTAAATTACAATTTTTTATAAACTAATAAAATTATTAATCAAAAAATTGTGTTAATATTGAATATAAAAATTAAAAACTATTTACAATTAAATTATTAAAAAGTTAAGTATTTTAAAAAAAAATATTTTGATGATTACATTAAAATTTATAATCTACCTAACCATTCCATCAATATTGAAAATATTTCATAAAATTTAACTCTTTATTTAATTAAAAAATAAAAATTTTAATCAAAAGTCGTTTTTATAAAATTCTTCATTAAAAAATTATTAAATAACATTATAATTCAAAAATAAAATTTAATTCTTCTTCACCATTTAATTCCCACTAGATTCTATTTGCAATGAAGAAGAGAAATGATAATTTTCGAAATCTCTTCCATATTTGAATGATCCAAGTATGTGATATAGATGATCAACTATGGAGATGCAAGTCAATGGTAAATGAAGAACTTTGTTGGAGACAAAAAAAGATTCATTAAACTTTGACAATCTACATAAAGTATCCAAATAAAATCCATTTTGATTGTTTTTCAAATTATTTGTTGAAAGAATAAAAGATAAGTTTGTAAGATAAGCACCAAGAAACTTGACTGAACTTTCATTTTCGGAAATCAATTCTTTTTGAGTTTCATATCGTAACAAAATGTTGTAAAACTCTTCGTTAGAATTTAGGTATTTGTTATTTAATTTAGCAAATGTTTGTTTTAATCTTGCAATACACGAATTTGATAGAGCCGAACTAATCGCCATGTACCCATTATAATCACCCAGCTTTTTGCTGTGTTCAAGAGTTTTGATCCAAAAATTGATCCTTTTTACCCTTGGATCAATCTTCTTTTCTTTTAATATAGACCAAACAATAAATTCATACAATTTGTTGAAAGAATCCATTGTTGTCATCAAATTCGGAGCAAACATTTTCCTACTTTTGCTTTCTGCTTCGTTGTAAAAAGAAATTTCAAATGGAGTGATGTTGTTTAACAAAACTTTATTAAGTAAATAAAGATTTTGTGATAATACTTTAGGGTCGAGTTCCAACAAATCGAATTGTCCTGTGAGAATATCTTCAATTTTGTAGTTTTTGATGAAATTTATTTTCTCTTTAGATTTTACCTTTACCAATTCTATTTCTATTTTCGAGGAAAGAAACTGATCTATTTTGTTTGTTAATTCCAAAGAATGTTTTTCTCCGATTCTACAACAAAATTTTGTTGCATTCTTTTTCATCACGCTGTTCAATTTTAAAATGTCAACTAAACATCCATTTTCTAATCCCATAATTAATAAATCAAATACTCCGTTTTTGATTGTTTCTTCGATATCTATTTTCTTGCATTGGTAGATTTGATAAAAGATATCAAATAAATGAATAATTTTCTTGAAGAGATAGGTCAAAGTACTCCAAAACACGTTTCCATATTTCTTCCTAAAATCGCTGTCCAAACAGAGGTTGAAAAGAAAATCATGCTTTGTGAGACAAAGATTTTCTTCGTTAACTCCAACTCTTTCAAAAGTAAAATCCCAAAAAGTCTTTTGAACATCAGAACCCCAATTAAACTTTCCTTCACTTACTATACCAATATCTTCAACTGCGTCCAATAAACCATAGTACCCCCTATATTTAATTATAGCAAACAAGAACAAAAAAATTAAAATAAGTTTTACCCATTTTCTATGTTTTCAATTATTTCCTGTGAAACTTCAAGATCTCTCGAGTTTTTAATTGCACTCAAAAATTTCTTTTTATTTGCCTCATTAAAAATATCTTCCAATGTTGGGACACCAGGTTGTATAATTGTCTATTTTAAAAAAAAAAAAAAATAATAAATTTGTTTATTATAATGATTGTTTACATATTAAAAAAATGATTATTTACATATTTGTGTTCATCAAAGTGAAATACATCATAAAGATTCTCAGTTTGCACTTTACATTTTGATGATTTTTTTTTAAATCTGTTGCACAACAAATTTGTAACAGAAACTCTGTTTTTGTATTTAGACATTTCTACTAATCTCCACAAATCCTTTATTGGCTTGTTGAAATGTTCATTCTGTTTTTTGGAGGAGAAAATTCTCGATAAAACTTTTTCATAATCATGAATTATGCAATACTCAATGATTTTGGATGGATTTTTGGAAGGAACCTATTTATTTCAAATTATCCTATAAAAGAATTTTAATAAATTTAATTTTACAATTATTTCTGTCATATGAGTAAATAAGCAAAAGAATTTCCAAGATTGGAAAACAATAGGCTTCTCATATACACCAAAATAGTTGAATGCAATTAATTCCCATATCTTCTCTTCATTTATTATCTTATTCCATAATTTACATACTCTATTGGAAACATATACAGTGATAGGATCACAATATATCATCACCTTATCCAATATCATCCTTGATTTTATAAATTTATAAAATAGGATTCTTAATTATTTGAATAAACTTACCTTGCACCACCATAACTCTTGGATTGATAGTTAAAGGAATGAATTTCTTGATTATTTTCTTTCAAGAAAGAATAAATGAGTTTCTTATTGGCTATAAATACTTGCTTTAAGAAATCCCAATCCATTTTTTTATTTATATCAAAATTGAAGAGATAAAAAATCAAAATTAGGTGAAATAAAAGAATTTAAATACAAATAACCAAATATTTATTTTAATAATTAAACAAAGATCCAAGAGAATCGTTATTTTTTTTAGGAGGGATCTTCTTCACATCAATCTTTTTGATTTCGACCTTCTTTGGTTTGGGTTTCTGCAATAAATCATAAAGAGATTCCTCCTCTCGCTTATCTTGTTGGGATGTATCTTTCTCATCCACCTTACGCTTCTTCTTTACAGTGATTTGAGGTGTTGGAGAGATCAATTCACCCAATTTCTTTTTTGGAACAGGATTAATCTTGAGGATGATATCATTCTTTTTTGTTGGATTAGATGATTTTTGTGGATTATCGTTTGTGGATGATATTTTATCAGTTATATTATTTTTAATGTAATCATTTTCATTGTGATTGATATTATTATTTTGCTTTAAATCCTCATCCTCCTCCTTCAATCTCCTGATGAAATTATTATTCTGGAATACTACATTCTTGATCATCTCCTCTTCCTCTTCCTGTATCTTCTTGTTTCTCTCTTCAAAAATCTTTTCATAGGAGATATTAACATGTTTGGAATTAAGGTTCTTGATATGATCAAGGCCATCCAAAATATCCATCTCAATCTTTGATTCCATCGTTCTATTCTCCAATCTTTTCATCGCATCACCTTCTTCCTCTATCTTCTCCTTCTCCAATTTCTCTATTTCTTCATTCTGTTGTCTCCATGGCTCAAAATTTCTGCAGCAATTATTCTCTGCTACATAATCACTATTCTTTGGATCTGTTTTTATTGTGAATTCAGAAGAACATCTTGTACATCTCATGAAGAAACGATAGATCCTTATTCCCAAATATTCTTCATCCAACACATTCTCCTTTATGCTGTTAAATTTCTTTCCTCTGTATAAATATTCTCCACATGTGTTACATCTGACTGACATTGGCAACATCATTCTCACTTTTGAAGTATGGAATTTATCTCTTTTATTTCTTGGCAAATCTTCTGGATCGAAATCTGGAGGATAATATTTATTCAATACTTTACGTTCTGCCATCTCTTATTTATTTGAATATTGAACAATTTTTTTTATTTATTTTTTCTTTTTTGAAAATTTAATTACTTTTCTATTCAAGATTAACAAATTTACAAAATATTGGAGATCAAGTGTTATTGATAATTGATACATTTTCAATAATCATTGATATTATAGGTTTTGGAATGATGAAGCATCTTTTTTTGAAAGAATTCAAACATAACAAGAAAAGATAAACGTTCCTCCTAAACAAAAGTGAAAACTTAAAATGAATTTCCTTTGACCATAAGGTACCCTTTTCTTCAAACAACTTTGTTAATTTCAAACAATCTTTTTGGTTTTCTTCTAAAAAGGATTGAACAGAAAGACCAACAGGAGTTGCGATAAATGGATCTCCACCATGAATAAGAAACAATTCACACAATTCATAATTGATAACTTTATGAATGCAACTAACATGAAATAAATTTTCTCTTTTAGAATTTGGTTTGGCTAGATCATAACCATTTTCGAAAAATAATTTAAAAACATCAAAAATGAGGGGATGAAATTCGATATTTTCTAAAGCTAACATTAATGGAGTCTTTTTTTTTTTTTTAATAAAATTAATTAATAATGTTAAGAAGATTTTTTAAAAAGTTAATACCCTTTTCTTATATAAAGAATCTATCATATTTACATCTGCCTTTCCATCCATCAACAATTTTGTTATTTCTAATGTTACTTTAAGGCTAGAAGATTCACATGCAAAAAATGCGTAATGCAAAGGAGTTAATTGAATAGTATTTTCCGCTAAAGATGCTTTAAAATTAGGATCAGATCCATTCTTCAACAGGATTATTAGTTTCTCTACACTTTTATCAAGTATGGAAGAATGTAAAGCATTCAGTCCATTAACATTTTTCAAATTCATATCTTTTATTTTATCAAAAGGAATATTGTTTAGATTAATTGCAATTTGGAGAATATTATTGTTAAATTTATCCAATGCATTCAGATCTGCTCCCTTATTTAGAAGTAAATCGATTATTTCTCTATTTAAACCAAATTGATATGCATTCATAATTGGTGTTCTTCCAAATTTATTCATTGAATTAACTAATGCTCCATTATCCAACAAAATAGAAATCAATTCTCTATTTGTATTTTTATTTGACAATAATTTTATAAGGGGAGATTCTCCATCGAAATTAGATTGATTTACATTTGCTTTTAATTCTATATACTTTAATAATATCTCTTTTTTGATGTTTTCATTTCCACATAGGAATATTAAAGGTGTTGTTTCAAATCCAATTCTCTTATCTTTGATCGTGGTTTTCTTTCTACTAAATATAACTGCCTTTCTTGAATCAAATGAATCTAAATATCAACTTTCAATCTAAATCTTCAATAATTTTTATAATTTTATAATTTTTTTACCAAATAAATTTATATCAGCTTTTGAATTGACAAGAATTTCTATCACTTGAATGTTTGGTTCTTTATCCATAGATATTTTATGCAAAATTGCTTTTCCATATTGTTTGTAATTTGGATTTGCTTTTTTTTCAATCAATTTGGATATTTTCTTAATATTATTAATTGATTTGAACATTCTCTCTGAATATTTATCATTCTTTTCATCCTTTATCATTCAAATTCGTTAAATATCTCCCAAATGGTTGATAATAAATTTTTTTTTATTTTTCACAATAAATATTTGAATTCATCAAAAATAAATCAACATCACCTATCTTTAATTTCAAATAAGAGTTGATCGAAAGCATTTCTTTGTTTTGAAAAGAATTTGGAAACAATAGATAAAAAAATAAAAAAAAAAAGGGAACAATTTTCAATAAATGATGCAAGAAGAGAAATTAGTTCCTAAATTGATTGGATGTTCCACTGCAATATCTAAAATACTTACAAGGTATTCATCAAGTGGAATATTCCTTACAGACCATAATAATAATAATTTGGAAACAATAAATGAGCTTATTGAGACATTGGATAGCTTATTTTCATCAGAAGAACATAATACAGAAATTTTTGAAAAAGCTTTAAAAAAGAAAAAGAAATCTCTGAAAGATATGCCCCAAAAATTTCAATATGAAAGAAGATTATCCACCATGTTATCCATGGTTACTCCGAACGAAAGAAGGAAATCAATTATTTCAATTCCAAATTTGAATGAATTATCTGTGGAAGAAAAAAAAGATGGGATAGTGAAAGTTAATCCAAATATAGCCACCCCTATCTTTGTGGATAATCAAAATAAATCACCTATAATCGAGAAAAAAGAGGTGATTGTGACAGATGAAGGATATAAGCCATATAAGATAATAGAAAATGAAGAAGAATTGAATCAACCAAAAGATAAAAGTTATATTACAAATCCACAAGTAAATAAAGAAGCATTGAATCCATTTGCAAACTTGCTGAGCAAGATATCTCAGATCAAAGTGGTCAAAAAAGAAATAGAGGCTCAAAATGAAGATGGAGGATATAAATTGATAGAAGAAGAAAATCAAGAAAATAAAAGCAATAATACAGATAATACAATTAATATTGCAAATAATCAAGATGTAAATGAAGATGGAGGATATAAATTGATGGATAATCAAGATAAAGATGTAGTTGATACAAATCATTCGAAAAAGGAAAAGAATCCAACACGAAAGAAGAAAAGAGAAGTGAAGAAAAAAAATTCTGATTGATTAAAATTGATAAAAGAAGATAGAATAAAATACTCCAGATAAAATAAAAGATTTAATTTCATTCTTGAAATGTTTTGTTATTTCTTTTCAATGATATCTATCAAATCTTGGAAAGTGCTTTGGAGGGAATTGAAAAAATTTTCCTTTTCTTTTTTCTGGTGCTCCAAAAACAATTCGCACCTGAACTCATGAAGAAGAACAAGATTCTTTTTGTTTTCCTTAAAGCCACACTTCCATTTGCAGACGAAAATGTGTTCCACTTCTGCATGTTTAAAGAACTCACTTTTTTATTTTAAAAAAAAATTAATTTGTTTGAAAAAGGAGTTTTTTAAATTATTAACTAAAATTAATACCATAACTTCATTTCTTTGGAATCTTCACAACACCTCACCATGATGTTGGAAATCCTCTTCTTAAAAGCAGAATTGTCAAACATCTCCTCATCCTTACAACCGAAAGAGCAGAAATAGTTGTCGTCCTTGAAAGTGCAGCAGGTGGTGCAGCAGTTCTTCAAACACTCTCCACACTGTTTAGGATCATTCAAAAGGTTTTTACAAGCAGAGCACTTTAGCATCTCATTCAAAGGTTCCAAAAAAACATATTCTTCTTTTTCTTCTATATTCAAGGGTGGTGATGATGTGAAAGAAGAAAGTTTGGAGCTGTTTTCTTTGATCTTTTTCTTGAGGAGTTCGAGCTTGTTCAACCTTTCACTGTTCTCCTTCTCTTCAATACTTAACTTTGTTTTGAGCTCAGAAGTTATCTTGACATCATCAGTTTTGAGGTTTTTGACTTGTTCTTTCAGATCTGTGATTTCTTTTTCCTTTTTGTGGGATAAATTTTTTTATAACATTTATTTTTTATTATTATTTATTGTTATTCTATTTTACATTTATTTTTTATTTTTTATTTTGTTTTGTATTTTGTATATAAATTAAATAAAAATGAGTTCTTACTTTTTTCGAAAAAGAAAAAGGTATGCAATAGATGACACTGACTGTGTTGGACTTTTGTTGCCAATTTTCATACACAACATCAAATAGCTTCTTGTCTAAATCTAGGTTGTTGATACGGACAGAAAAAAGGAACATAAATTTCGTTTGGAACTCTTCCAACTCGAAAAATTTTTTCTCCACCATGATTTCCTCGACCATCGACTTGACTGGGGTGTTCACTTTGAAGATCTTCTTGAATTCTTCTTTGAATGTCTCTCCTTTTTCGACTCTCTAAAAAAATCATACCGAAATAAATCCATAACATTAGTTTTGAGAATTTTTTTTTTTGATTCCTTTTTTTTACCATTTCAAAAATAAAGTTGACATCAAATTCCTATAATTTTAAATTGATTTTTGTTGATTTTATTTTTTAAATTTTTGTTTGATAATTTTTTACAGACTTTTCTTCGTAAAAAGAAGCGCTGTTGTTGTGAACCATCCTCAAATTCTCAAATTCGAGTCTGCTGGCGGTGTATTTATCGCTTTTGTTTCCCAACCCTAACCTTCCATACTCTCCTCTACCACTAACAAATATTTCCTTTTTTTCTGGAATTAAAAAATAAAATTGAAAAATATAAAATAAAAATAAAAATAAAAGCATTTATACTGTTAACAAAAATAGAGTGTTGATAGCCTGTAGTGATGAAAAATATATTTTTAAGGTTGGTTTTGGTGAAGCTGTTACACTTTGTGTTGTTGCCCAAACACAGTTCCCCATACTCATTACAACCACTAGAATATACATCTCCTTCCTCTTTTTAAAAAATGAAATGGAAAATAAATGAATATTAAATCAAAAAATACTGGTTAATATCAAAGAATGGAATGCCCCACAATGAATAGAGGATATGTTCGGAAAAGTATCAATGATTGCAATTCCGTATTGGTTGCTGTTTTTGTTGTTCAAGCCAAGTTGGCCATGACCATTGTAGCCGAAACAGTTCAAAATGGTGTTTCCTTTGTTGTTTTCTTTCAAAAAAAGATTTAAATAAAATCGAATAAATAATAAATAAATAATATAAAAATAATATTCTTAATTTATTTTTTTTAAAAAAAAAAACAAAAGATATTTTACTTGTTAAAATAAAAGAGTAAAGATATCCACAGCAGATGGAGAAGACATTTTTGTCAGTCATCAAGTGTCTGGGCTCTTCAACAAACTTTGTTTTCTCATCCAAGCCACACTCCCCACTTTGATTGGAACCCATGACCCATACTTCTCCTCCCTCTAACATAAAAAATAAAAAATAAAAAATAAAAAATAAAAAAAAAATGAAAAATAAATAAAAAACTAAATAAAAAATAAAAATATAAAATTAATTGATTACCTTTCAAAAATAAACAGTGGTTTCTACCACAAGAAAAAGAGATCACATTGTCAATTTTGATTAATTCGAAGCCGTTGGTCCTTTTGTTGAGCCCACTCCAAAAACCGCTCCAATAAATCTTTCCATCAGCTAGAAAAAAAAAAAAGTTTAAACAATAATGTCAAAAAAATTAAAAAATAATAAATTAAAATATTTTAAATAAATTAAAATAAATTAAGTATTGATTTTACACTTTTGAATGATTGTGATTCTCTCGGAGGCACATAATTGTGTTACTCCATGGCTCACCAAAGTGAAATTTAACAAGTTGGGAGATTTATTGTTTTGAATTCCCAACTGCCCATAATCATTTATACCTTTTAAAAAAATAAAAATAAAAAATGGAAAATAATCGATAGTCTCGAAAGAAATGGTAAAATAATAATAAATAAAAAATAAAAATAATATTTATTGAAAGAAATAAAAAATAAAATAAATTTATGATTACAAAAATAAAAATTTAAAAATAAAAATCAAATAATTTAAAATAATAATTTTATTTAAAAAATGTAAAAATAAAATCTTCTTTACCACACCCATAAAGATCACCAGATTCTCAAAAATAATTTATTTTATTGGTTTTTAAAAAAAAAAAAAAAAAATTAAAAAATTTTTACTCTCAAGATAGAAAGAGTGGTATTCACCCAACACAATAGACTTGATGGTTGGGTTGTTAAAAATCTTTGTTGGCTTCATAACCTCGTTGGTTTTATCGGTTGTGCCACATTGTCCACGACTGTTGTATCCAAATGAATAAACATCTCCATTATCTAATCAATTTGTTTGTTATATATTAAAAATATATGAAATATTCTTCACCTGACATTAAAATGTTATGATGAGAAAATCCAGAGCAAGAAGTTGAATTCATTTTATTCTGTATTAAAAAATTGATTGAATAAACCTAAATTAACGAGAAATATGAGTGAATTCTTGAAAATTTGAGAAAAAATTTATGTTATAAAGAAATCCTTCGGGATATTATTTTTAATGTGATACAAAATAAGAAAATTCTACCCTTTTTTTATTGGGATCAAATTTTTTTTTAATTTTTTCTTCATATATAAAATGAAAAGAGTGGAAATTGAATAATGAAACACTTTTTTCCTGAAAATTATTGAATTTCCCAATCACATTTCCCAATCTCTTGTCCTAGGAATATCGAATAAAATTAAGTTAGTTTTAAAAAAATATCTATATTTCTTGCTTTGAATCAAAAATTTTGAACAGATTGAATAATGATATAAATTCAAACACAATAATCTCATCTTATTCAATCTATCAAATCCTTTCATTGTTATCCAATGGAGCAGATGGAAATACACTGAATGAAATGTTGAAATTGTTGGGAGAAAAAGATCTCAACAAATTGAACGAAATAATGAAAAAAAAGAATGAATCAATCAAAGAAGATAAGGATAACAAAATAACTGTAAAAAAAAATATTATTTCATTCTCCTTTTTAAAATTCTCTTTTTTAATTAATTTTTTGAAAGATTGCCAATTCTGTATGGTACAAAAACAAAGAATCTGTGACAATCTCCAAAGATTTCATTGAGAAGGCAACTAAAATCTACAAAGCAGAGATCAAACCGTTGGAAACAGAGAGAAAGATAAATAATTGGGTTGCAGAAAAAACAAACAATACTATCAAAGAAATCATTGGTAAAAATATTTTTTTAAAAAGATCTATAAACGGAATAAAAATTAAACAAAATAAAAAGATGAATTGGGAGAAAACACAGTTATAGTGCTCGTCAATGCAATTTACTTTAAAGGAAAATTCATCGACCCATTCGACCCTGAAGAGACTACAGACAAAATCTTCACGACTTTCAAAGGAGAAGCTCAAAATTGTAAAATGATGCATCAACAATCTTCACAAGCATTTCTCCAAACCAAAACTTTTCAGGCTTTAACAAAGAATTATGGATATACCTTTGATGTTGTGGTTGTGTTGCCTGTTGGAAAGTTGCCAAGTGACATTGAAGGAGTTGCAAATGAAATTGGTAGTAATGAGGATCTCTTGAAACCATCAAAATTTAGTTATAAGCAAGTTGACCTTCAAATACCAAAGGCAACTTAATTTTTTTATTTAATCAAAATATTTTATCATTTTTCAATTAGTTTGAGTTGGAATTTACCAAAGAATTGAATGATCATCTCAAAGATTTGGGAATGGTAGATGCTTTTGATCCAAATCTTGCAAATTTCAAGCTAGGAGATGTTTATGTGAGCAAAGTACTCCATAAAACCTTCATCAAGTTTTTTGAAGAAGGAACTGAAGCATCTGCAGTTACCAGCGTTGAAATGGACGATGAATGTGAAGATGACGAGATTGAACCTATTAACATGCATGTCAACAGACCATTTTTGTTGTTCATCAGACACAAAAGTACTCTCACCCACTTGTTTTCTGCAGTCGTTCAAAACATCAAAAATTGAATAATTTCTTTTTAATTATTTCAATAAAATTTAACAAAAATTTAGTGAAAAAAGTTTATTTTATTTATTACAATCTCTAAAATATTATGTACTATCGTTTTTGGAATTCTAAATTTGAATAACTTTTCCTTCTTTTTCATAGAAAGGAGGAATGTTTTGACAAAAACCTGAGTGTCTTTATTAAATGTGGAAAAATTTTGAAAGCACCAAAACAGAGTACTTTCAGAATTACAAACTAAAAAATTATAGATGAGATCGAAACATTGAGAAAACTGTTTGTCGTCCAAACAATTAGAATAACAACCAATGATACGATTCAAATTTTCGGAAGTGTCCAAAGTTTTCATCTTGAGAAATAAAGATTTGATACATTCTTCATTTTTTTTGTTTTTCACTTTGAAGCCATCCCCTATTAAACTTTCGAAGGTTTTTGTGTTTTTTTCGTTCAGATCAAAAAGATCGTAATTAGTAAACCACACAACTAACTTTGTGTTTTTGTTGAAAAATTTGTTGTTGATAAGTCTTTCGAAGAGTTCGAGATCTTCTTTGAGCGAGATAGTTTCTTTGTCCTCTACAATCACCTTTTCAAAGCAGGAAAGATTTAATGTGAAGATAATCATGTCAACATCATAAAAGCAATGAATCCAATTTCTTCTTTCTTCCCTAAGAAGTGATGAAATTTATATTATTTTTGGAATTTTTATTAATTTATAATAATCTTTAAATTTCCTTTAGGATTCTTAATATACCTTAGGCCTCCAACCTCCTACCTAATATTGGTTCCCTTTTTTCTTATTTCAAATTCTTTAATTCTCTTGGTTGCAAATCTCGCTTGGAAGATTCCTTGTAATTCAATGTTGGAAGTCAAATCGATATTCAATAGTTTTTTGAGATTGGAGGGATGGATGTTTCCCACCAATGCTTTATCATCGTAAAATTCTCTATATAATTTCATGAGTTCCTCTTTATTGATACTATTCATGTTGTTTATTTGAATCTTATATTCAATTGTTGAAGTATCCATCTGCCGTAAAAATTTTTCGATCGAAATATCTCCTTCTATACCCTTGAAATTCAAAAATTCATCGATTTGTTTCTTCAGATCTTTATGTATCATCACCCTCTCCCTGTAATTTTCGTTGAAATGTCGAAGTGACAAGTAGATCTCTTCAATGATTCCTTCTCCTTCTCGGTATATCCGTTACTATTATATATCAATTGTTTGGTAATTGTTGATTTCCCACTATACAATGCTCCTAATTAAAATAAAATAAATTAATTCCCCTCAAAAATTATTAAAATAATTTTTTTATTTTTATTTTTTTTCACCCAAAATCAAAATCTTTTTGTCAGTTTGTACTGTTTTGAAGATGCTATTTGGTGAGTAAGACAAAGATCCCCTTGACTTTCTATTTTTATTTCCCATTCTTTTTTTTTTTTTCTTTTATATTTATATTTATATTTATTTTTTTATTTAATAAATATTTGAAATTTGACTAATATATTAATTCAATCTTAGAATAAATGAATAATTAGAATTACTATGTCAGACTGAAATTTTTCATTCCTATTTTTTTTGTATTTTTTTTTGTTAATTCCTCATTCATAAAATTAAAAAATAAATTATATATGGCAGTTTATTTATAGAAATTGAATCAAAAGAAAAATGATGGGCTTGGGTAGTTTCGAAATATTTGAATCACTACAATATTTTTTAAGGAGAAGGAGATAACCGACAAACAGATTGAAATCTTTGGGATAATAAATAGAGTTTTGAACTGACCATTGAGGTTTATCTTTTTATTTTGTTAAAAAAAAAAAAATAATTAAAAAATAAAATAATAAAGAAATAAGCTTGCCTATCATTATGGAATAAAAATTGGTATCAACTTCTTTTTTATCATCGTATCCTCCACACAAGAGAATTTGGTTTTTGAAAAGGTGCATACAGTGAGCTGAGAGAGTTTAAAAAATAGAGGTAAAAAAAGTAACAAAAAAAAAAATAAAAATAAAAAAAGTAACAAACAAAAAAATTGAAACAATATAAAAGAAAAAAAAAAAGAAAAAATTAAAATTAAGAAAAAGACTTTTTAAAATAAAATTATTATTCACCTCTTCTGTGAATAGGAGCCTGTGAAGAACCAGTAGTAAGAATATCCCATTCCCTCGTTGAAATATCAAAGCAACGTAACTTGCCTTTGTTCTGATTGTCCAAGTCGACCACATAACCTCCGAAAGCGTATATTTTTCCATTGAAAAAGACGGTACGGTGTTGGGTGATTCTGATGGGGTTTATGACGTCCACTTTGACGATTTTTTCGGTTTTGCAGTCAAAAGTGTAAATGGAATCCAACACTTCCATTGCTTCTCCTCCTATTCTATTTTTTCATGCATATTTTTAAGCAATAAATAATAAATAATATTCAAAATTTATAATATTATTTATGCACATAACATTTTGCAGATTAAATTATTACCATTTCTGGCAACACAAGACCACTCGAGAGTTTCTGTGTCTAGCCTGTAAATGTCATTGAACATTTCCTCGATAACATACTTTTATTAAATAAAACGATCAAATAAAAAAGTATAAATTTAAATTAATAAATATAAGAATAACAAAAAAAAATAATTACTTGAATAGTAGAATCTCCACCCAAAATATATATATATTTCCCATAACTCCACTAAATTTTTCGAATTTGATTAATTTGTTTTTTTAGTTTGAAATTTTTTTACGGAGGAGTGTGACGCTCTCAATGGTGGCACATCACCCTTACATTCCAAAACCTCCCATTCACAAGTTATTAAATTGAATCTTTCTGTGTGTTTGACAGTTGTAATGTCGTCCAAGCTTTGTATAAAAACATAAAAATAAATAAGACAATAAAAAAATGATGATTAAAAATAATTTAAAAAAAAACATGAATAAAAAAATCAAAACTATAAATTGATTCCCATAAATCAACAAACCCTCCATATAAATATACAAAATCGTTGATCAATGTTGCGGATCCAGCAGATCTTACGCTCCCTTTCACTTTGCCCACATACTCAATCTTCTCCCATTTTTTTTTGTTTATATCAAAGCAATTCATCTCGTTTGTTCTTATTTATAATAAAAAAAAAAATTTTATAATTTTTATATTGCAAAATGGATTTTTATATCTCAACATAAGATACCTATATTATTAATATATATGTTCATTATATTATCATTTTTTCAAACATTTTAGAATTTTGAAATAAGATATTTTTTTTTACCTTGTATCTCCATATGAATGACGACCGCCAAAAATATAGCTTTGATGATTTTCAAAAAAATGAAAATAACAGCTATTATTTTATTTTATTCAATGTTACAATTTATCTTTATATATCCATGAATGCGATGAACCTAAAGACAAATGAAAAAAAGAATATGGATAAAAATAATGTCAATCTATTCGGTTATTTTATATGATACAATTTTAGAATACATATCGCAACATTAGCTAATATTTTATTGAAGAAGATCTGATTTTCGTAGAAGATACTATTGATCATTTTACAACCAAATTTTACAAATAAAATATTTGGAATGAAAATTTGTTAGTAAAAATGATAAACATATACAAATGATAATTTGATTATTAGGATCAATAATATTGTTGAGATATAAAATTGATCCAATTATATGGCGCATATTAAATTCTCATAAAAAAATTTTCAATATTTTACAAGTGATTGGACATGACTCTGATGGATCATGCAACTTCTCCCATTTTCTGTACAGCAATGAATCATCACCATCTTTATTTGATTGTCTCCTTTTTTCTAAATTGATTTAATCAGAAAAGAACCAAAAAAAAAATCTTTCAAAAAAATGGTACTTTTATTTGATTTGAATTCATGATTATCATTGTCATCCATGGAATTTAACATTTTATTCCCCATTTTTTTTTTATTTTTCCAATCATGGAACGATATCAAAATCAAATTACAAAGGATTCTAATCACATCAAATTTAATTCCAATCTTACAAAAAACAAACACTGAATATACCATTTATTTGAGTTTTTTTTTTTCAAGTTTTTTGGATTTTTCACAATTCAGAAAAAAAATGTTTTAATTCAATCAACCAACTTTTCCATGAAAGAGTAGAAATCATAGCTTTCAAAGAAAGAAGTATAATCCTTCGGATCAGTGTCCATCAAGCGAGCAAAAGAAAAATTGATAGAAATGAGAACATCTCCATGATAAGCCTCCGCTTTGAAGACATAAGTAAGTTCATCGTTAAATAGATTGATTTTTTGATCCACAGGTATGGCTCTCTTTGTAATATTATTACAGTAGACCGTGTTGACTTTTTCAACTTTGGTGGTGAAATAGTTGATGGACGGGTCCTCTTTGGAAAGGGCTTCGAGTTCGTTCAAATCTTTTTTGAACAGATCTATTTTGGAAAATGGAATCAACGCTATTTTGATTATATCTCCCTCCTAGAAATTTTTTTGGAATTGAAAAA
This sequence comes from Cochliopodium minus, assembly GCA_024220525.1. Classification (NCBI taxonomy): domain Eukaryota; phylum Discosea; order Himatismenida; family Cochliopodiidae; genus Cochliopodium; species Cochliopodium minus. The sequence goes on along the minus strand of JAMYWO010000123.1, from coordinate 1,112 downwards.
AAAAAAATATAAAAAATATAAAAATTAATAAACAAATTACAAGCAAAAAAGTATCTTTTCTGTTCAAAAACTTAAAAAAAACGGACAACTTTAGATCCAAAGTGGCAGACCCAGAATCCACTTTGTTCCTCAACAAAGAATTTCTCAAGAAAATAAAGACGCAGTTGTTATTGTAGCTGAAATTGACTGTATTATTTTGATCTCCAATCTCCTTGATCTTCATGAGATGTTGAACAGATTTATCGTGTTGACCAAACATAGCGAAGTAGTTGGCACATACGAAGTGGTTGTCTGTGATTTGATCTACACTCAAGCTCGCAGAGAGTTCTTTGTGGAAACATTCGAGATATTTTTCGAGTTCGTTTGTTTGTTTCTTCATTCTTTCTAACAGAATCTCCCTGCCTTTTTCTTCATTTAATTCCAAGAATAATCTTTTTTTTTATCAGTAAAAAAAATTTTTTCAATTTTATTTAAAAATATTTTTAAATTAGGTTTTTTCAAAAAAAAAATTGAAAAATGATAAAAACCTATATAAATCCAATATTTTTAATGAAAAATAATACCTCTGATCCATAAAGATGGCCATCATAAAAGCATTTCTACTAACAATGTTATCAGTTAAAAGGATTTGTTCTAGCATAACTTTCTCTGCACTCTAAAAGTAATTTTTAATAAAAAATATTTATAGAAATTCAAGATTAATAAACAAACTCATTAAAAAAAAGAAAAATTCTTTCACTTATTTTTGTTAAACAAAAAATAACAATTTTCAAAAAAAAAAATTACGAATAAATCACCCTCACAACAATAAGATTGCGCTACCAAATAACTATAATAGTTCAGATGATTAGTGAAAAGAGATTGTTCATTTTCGCCCCAAGTAAGAGAATGCTTCTGCTTGTTTTCTTCCAAAATTTTGAACATGATGCCCAATTCTTGGATGGCTTCATTAAGTAACCCTTTCATAAGGGCCTGTTCTATTAAGAATTGGAGGGCCCCTAACAAAGAGCTGAATTCGGGTTGTTCTTGTGATAATTTAATAAAAAATAAAAAATAAAAAATAAAAAATAAAAAATAAAAAATAAAAAATAAAAAATAAAAAATAAAAAATA
>JAMYWO010000122.1:92301-126531 GCA_024220525.1 Cochliopodium minus | reverse complement strand
TTTTATTTTTTATTTTTTATTTTTTATTTTTTATTTTTTATTTTTTATTTTTTATTTTTTATTTTTTATTTTATTATATTTTTCATTAGTTCTGAGTTTGATGACAGATGCCCCATTAAAGCTAGAAGTACTCTGTTTTGTAGATATGGTTACGATCTCAAGGTTCCTCAAACATTATCCAAGGAAGCTTGCAGCGCTTCTGGTGGATATTGTTATGGTAAAAATATTTTATATGATATTATTTAAAGTACTTTAATATTTTAATTTTTTCATTATTTATTTTTTATTTTTATTGAAATATTATTTAAAATTTTATTAACAAAATTTTTTTTCATTTTTTTTTTTTTTTCAAAATTTAGATCTCAATTATTATCCAGGTAAAATTTTTTTTTTGAATATAACTGAATTTAAATTACAAAAATTTTTTAATTTTTAATTTTTAATTTTTTGTGTAGCTTGCTTTTATACATCCAACTACATTAATACAAACAACTGTCCAATCTGTCTTTACAACTTTAGAACAGCTAACGCAGTGAACCAATCTTCTTACAACTTTTACACAATGGGTCAATTGATCTCTGAATGGAATTTGACAAAAACAGGTAATTTTTTAATTTGGATTATTTATTTTTTATAAATTTTATTTTATAATTATTTATTTTATTTATTTTTTATTCTTTTTTGTTTTTTATTATATTTTACATTTTATTTTATATTTTTAATTTTTCTTCATTTAGATTATTTAGATTAATTATTTTTTATGATTTTTGGCAATTTATTTTCATTGTTTATTATTATTTTATTTATTATTAATTTTTATTCATTTTTTAATCGTTTAACTTTTTTCTTTTAAGATGTCCTCTCTGGGTTAGATGGTTGTTGTAACACCGACACCACCAAAGCCGCTTGTATCGCATCAGGAGGGAGATGGCTCGACACAATCACCACCAAAACCGAATGCGAGTCGGCCATGGGTTGCAAAGAATCTAACTCTAGTACTTGTGATCACTTTGACTTTGTATCCAACAAAACTCAAAGTGAATGTAAAGAGTGTGGCGGAGAATACGTAAAATTTTTTATTTTTTTTATTATAAACAATTTTGCTTATTTTTTTGAAATTTTTATTTTATTATATTTTTTTTTTTATTATTTTTTTTATTTTTTTTTTTATTATTTTTTTTATTTTTTATTTTTTATTTTTTATCTTCATTATTTTATTTTTTATTTTATTATTTTATTTTTTATTTATTATTTTATTATTTTTTTATTTATTTTTTTATTTTATTATTTTATTATTTTATTTTTTTAATTTATTTTTTATTTTTATTTTGAAATCATTATTTAATAAAAGGAAATTTTGTCTTTTTATAATTATTTTTAAAAATAATGAGCAAACTGATTTTTTTTTCAATTTAATATAAAAAATAATTAAATTTTATTTTAAATTTTTTTAATAAAATTTTTTTTATTTATTTTTTTATTTTTATTAACTAAGGTTCCCGTATACACTTGGAGAACACCTCAATACATCCCCGTCAAAAAATTTACCACGAGGTGGAAAAATGTTACATGGACACCTTTGAATCAGTACCTCCCTGTCATATCTAACATATCTCTACAGCAACAAATTTCAAAATTTTTGTACATTCAACCTGGTAAAAATACATTCTATAAAAAAATAAAAATGAAATAAAAAATAAAAATGACATTAACATCAAGAAATAAAAACAAATACAAAAATATTGATGAAAATAAAAAATTAAAAATATTGAAAATAAAATAAAAAACAAAAAATAAAAAATATCAGTTATCAAATAAAATAATAAAATAAAATAAATTTAATAAATTTGATAAATTTGATAAATAAAATAATAAAATTAATTTGATAAATAAAAAACAAAAATAAAAATAAAAATAATAGCAACAATAAACTATGATAAAAAAATAAAATGAATAAAAAATGAAAATAAATTGAAAAAAAAAATTGACTGAAAATTTTTTTTTTCTTTTTTAATAAAAAAATTCTCTTTTTTAATAAAAAGCGAGTGCTGTGGCCACAGAGATTCTTTGTAAATCCAACGCCATCTTCAGCGTGCTGCAAATCCTCACCTGTTTCTGCACACAAGGAAGCACCACGCAAAGCGTCTGCCAAAACCTCGACACCATCTCCGCCGAAATCGGAGCACAACTCTTCTGCAACGGAGACCAAAAGACCGTTCGGGTTGGCTTCACCGAATTTTCGATCAAAAAAGACTCCATTCCCTTCTCTTTGTTCTGCGTCAACATGAAAATCTCCTCTTTTGGTTCCTCTCAGTTCAAAAACAAGGAGATCATTGGTTCTTCTTCCCTTTTCACTTCGCTTTCTTATATCAGCAATCCTTTCGCTGTCATCAGAAACAAATTCAACTTTATTGGTAAAAAAAAAAAAAAAGAAAGAAAAGAAAAGAAAATTTTCTTTCGTTTCGTATTGTATTATTTGGATTAATTAATTTTAATATGCTTGATTTTTTTATTAATTTTTTTATTAATTTTATTTTTTAAATGTAATTTGATTTTTATTGTTCGAATTTTTTTTTTCTTCTATTTTTCAACAATTATTCGATTATTAAATAAGAAAAAATTTTTCTTAGGAATTTACACGAATGGAGACAATATTTTATTCAAATTTTTTTGATTTCTTTTTATAATACTTTTATTTTAAACTTTTTTATTAAAATTATTTTTTATCAAAATTCTTATTTATTTTATTATTCAACAATTATTCGATTATTAAATAAGAAAATTTTCTGATTCTTTTATTTTAAAACGATTTAATTTTTTCGGGGGAGCAGATCATTTCTAATTAATAATTAATTTATTAATTAATTAAATTATGTGGACGATAATTTAATTAAAATAATTATATCATAATTAATGCAATCAATTAATATCATATGATCATTATAATTTTTTGTTACAAAGTTTTTTAAATTTTTTAGAATTTGCACAAGAATATTATTTATATTATTATTCTTGTGAATAATTTTTTCTTGTATATTATTTCTTTTATTTTATGTTATTTATTTTTTAATTTTTATTCAGTCGGTCAACTTTTGGGAGATGGAGTAGGAATCAATATGACAAAGTCCAACTTGGTGTCCAGTTTGGGCTCTACAACAAGAAAGCTAGACAACATTACAAACACCTACACCCTATGCATCGATAAAAGAAATGACATCTCCAATTCTGCCAAAGACTTTCCCATCCTTGACTTTGCCACAACTACTGATCTCAAGACGTGGACCCCAATAGGTGTAAAAATTATCATTTCTTCATTAATATTTTTTTTATTTTTTTATTTTTTTTTTCTTATTTTTTATTTTTTCATTTTTTATTTTTCATTTTTTATTTTTCATTTTTTTTTTTTTGAACATTTTTTTCAAAACAAATCTTTTTTTTAAAAATTTTTTTTAAAGACTTTTATTTTTTTTATTTTATTCTTATTTTTCTTTTACTTACTTTTCATTTTCATTTTATTCTTTATTATTTGATTAAAATTAAATGTTGAAATTTATTAAATTTTTTTCTCATTTAATGCATGTTGACAGACTACAATCACATTCAACGGGAAAAAGTATTGCGGAGAAGTTGCCACCTCAACAATGATCGTTTTCCCAGTCTCACTTACAAGAGACTGGAGCACACGTAAGTCCATCTTCGCCGGGAACATGGCAATCAAATACATCCTCTACGTTCTCAGCGCCATCATGTTTTTGTTGACCGTTCTCTGTCTCTTCTTCCTCGTTTTGCACATTGTCGAATCCAAAAAGAAATTCACCGTTCCCAAAATTTGTTTGGGATTAATTGGTAATATTCCACTTTTTCTTAGAAACATGATTTGATTTTTTATTTTATTTTTATTTTATTTTTTATTTTTTATTTTTTATTTTTTATTTTTTATTTTTTATTTTTTATTTTNAAGAAATTCCATTTAAATATTAAAAAATAAAAAAATAAAAAAATAAAAAAATAAAAAATAAAAAATAAAAATTAAAAATAAAAATTAAAAATAAAAAAATAAATAAAATAATAAAAAAATAATTTTTTTTTTTGATAGCCTGTTGATCTGAGTAAGGTACGTTATATTGATGATTACATCAATTTCAAGAAAACTGGCCTCGACGTGTGTGAGAATGAGAAGTACCAAATGAAAGACGGAGAGGGGTTGCGCAAGAGGGCCGAGATCAGCTTTTATGGCGTCAATGCTAAAAAATACAAAAAAATGAAGAATATTCCCAACATCAAAGAAATATCTTACAAGGACAACACTTTTGTATTTGAAGTTGTTATGATATAAACTGATTAAAACAGAAAAAATATATTTGCAGAAAAATTTAAATCAACAAAAAAATATTTTTTTTTTTAAAATCAAAAATTTGAAAAAATTTTGATAAAACAAAGTATTTTTTGTTATAGGATAAATAAAGGATTTAAAGGTGAAAAGAGGAGAAATTAATAATTTTTTGTACTTGCAAGGGTAATAGGAAAAAATGAATTCTAATATGATTAAAGATAAAAATAATCCCCTCAAAAAAAATTCTTGGAAACTAAATATTAATAATTTTTTGAATAAGCTTTATAATTTTCTTTAATTATCAATTTCGCTTTTTTCAATTATAATATAAGACCAATAAGTTCAATGGCTAAACTTCCTCCAACTTCACCAAGCATGTCTTGAAGAATAGGACCAACTATTTGATCAACAACTTCATCTTTGATGTTATCTGTCACTTGTTCTTCCAAAGCTTTGACAAGCTCCTTAGATTTTGAAGATCTATAAAAAGAGCATATGGTCAATTCCAATTTTTCAATTTTTTTATCAACAGAGGCCAAAAAAGGGACAGTTTTCTTCATATTCTTCCTGGTTGTTTGTGGATCTAAATCCCATTGTTTGAAAGCAGCAATCATATAAACCAATAGAGCTCTAGTATAGGTATCTTTTTTGGTTTTATCACTCTCAACAGTTAATAATGCGTTTTGTAACTCTTCTATTGAAATTTGACCATCTCCATCTGAATCAAATTGCATTAAACATTCAACAGTTTTATTTACTCGAGTGACCGTATCATCTAAAATGACTTTAAGTAAAAAGCCAGATCCAGGGACAATGGTATTGGACAAGATACTGAGGAAATTTTTTCAGAACCTGTTATTTGTTTCTTTTGATACATAAGTATAAATTATTATTTTTTTTTTTTTTTTAATTTTTTTCATTTTTATCAATTTATTTAGACAAATGAATTTAAATCAATCTCTTTTCGAAAGTATGTTACTTTTGTTGGTGAATAAAATTGTTTTTAGCTGTGAAATAACAGTTTTTTTAATTCAGAAAATGAAAATTTGTTTATCATATTGAGATCAATTTTACATGATAACATGATCCGTACCTTCATATAAAAAATTGATTCAAATCAAATTTTCATTTAAAAATTTCCTTTAATTTTCTGTTCAATTTGTGAGGAAAAAATGGATGAAACAAATAATAATGAAAGAAATTAAATTTAGTGAAATCAGAGAAGCATTATTTTCACTACATCCCTTGGCCACTGAGATAATGTCTTCAGCAACTGGAGGTAATTTTCCTTCGGAAAGAGCTGCTAAAGAATCTAGCGCAATACTAACTGGTCCTTCTTTGGCTACTTTGACTATTTTGATCACTTTATTGGTGACACATAATCCCCTATTGGCTGCATCAAGAATGTTTAAGAATTGGTCACATCTTTGATTAAAGCTCAAAGAACTATTTCCCAAAATACATTTCCCTTGGATTTGTGATTGAGTAGTTGGATTTGTTGTTCCAGGTGAAGTGCAAGTTAATTCTGAACACAATTGGTTTGCATTTTGAGCAACTTGAGTTTTTCCTGCATATCTTGACAGAGCATTGGAGCACATATCAATCAGCAATTGTTTTGGTCCATCAACAAATTTACTGTCTAAAATAGCATTACAAAAACTTTGGAAGACAACTGTTCCTGTGCACAAAACCGATTGTATAGTGGAAGAGATTCCATCACAAGCAAGTTGGGAACCCTTATTTATGATCCCTTGTATCAAAATGGAACAACCAGCGCATTTAGAATTAGTGTAAATTCCTTTTTCTGAGGTCTCTCTTTTTATATAGTTGTATACCCCATGGATGCTCCTTAAAATTTCATCCTCTTCATTTGCTGTATATTCAGATCTTTTTCTTCCTATCTTTCCAGAAATGAGATTCATTAAAAGATCCTTTTCCTCTGATGTGTATCTTTCGAAATCTTCATTTTTGAAAATTAGATAATTCAACAAAGAATCAGCTTTTTTGGCTTTAAATGTTACTGGTCCATCTCCAGAAACTACAGGGACATTACTAGCTTCCTTTAAATTAGACAAGTAATAGTTACAGCTACTGATTGTTGTAAATCCTTGTTCATTTGCTAGTAAATTATAGGCTCTTCCAACTTGTTGTGATCTTACACACGAGTCCGGCATGCAACTTGAGCAATCCCCACTTTGTGCACAGCCAAAAGTATCAAAGCATTGTACTGCTGTACTTCCATCACTGCAAGGCATCGCACAAATCAAAACTGAATCAAAAGGAGCCTATTCAATATTTAAAAACAAAAATGTTAAATGAAGTTGGAAAAATTACTTGAGATTTTATAGAGTGCACAAAGATAAAAAATAAAAAAATATTAATGATTATTTTCATTGTTTTTAAATCAATTTTTTTTTTAAAAAAAAGTTTTTAAGAATCGAAAAAATTAAATAGGATTTTATTTTCATATCATATTTTAATATGTTTGCTTTCTGATTTGTAAGTTGAAAATTTAATAATTATTTTCTTTTTTCTTTTATAATTGATATTTTTAGGCCAAACCAGTTGGGTCCAACGAGTTGGGTCTACAAAATATCAAATTATTTGTTTGTATCATTTCTTTTTCTTTTAGAATTATTTCTTCTTTGATCTTTGTACATATCTTGCATGTCTGTAAGTCTAGGAGGAAGATGTATTCTGAATTCTTCTGAGATCTTTTCATAATAAAGCTTTTCCAAATTTTCAATCAAAGGTCCCTTGTAATCTCCCAATTTAATGTACTGTTCAGAATGTTTTTGCACAAATTGTTTATAGGTGAAATTTCCTACTTTAAAATTATAAATTAAAATCGGAATGCGAACAAAACAACAATACAATTTGATATCTTGTTGAACTGTTGATTCAGAAACCTCTCCTAACTTAAAGATAATATATTTGATAAACTGTGGAAAGATTTTTTTGATGGTTTCAACTTGATCATCACCTTCCCTTATCATCTTTTTGTTTGGATTGTAATATTTTTTTTTTAGCTTGCTATAATGGAATCCTAATTGTATTGAAGCAATGGTACCAATGAAATTGGAATTTTTCCTAGTTCCCACCAATTTGGAATGTTCTTCTTTTCCAATATTTTTTTGAAATATGGGTACAATTGTGCTCTTGTCTTTATCTCCCATTACGAATCCATGTTTTTCTTTTAGTTTTTTTTCGTTATTCATTAATCGTTTGATTTCATTCATGACTTTTTCATCTTTTTCGAAATATATTGCTTCAGAGGATTTTGTTTCTGTATTTCTAACAAGTCTGTTCCATTCTATTGTGCTGAAATTTGAGCCAGTATTAGAGTGGTTTCTTTCAAGATTAAATACAAATTCATCCTCAAAATTTGTATTCCCATCAGACGGATAGTATGTAGTTTCAAAACTTTGATTAGATACATCATTAGTTTCATAGTGGACATTACTCTCAAAAAGATTATGGTGTTGATTTGGAAGTATATTTGGGATCATGAGTCTATTTAAATCATGATTGATGTCAATTGCTAAAATCCCATTTGAGAGTTCAACTTCAAGGTCATTGATTGCTTTTTGAATTTTCAATAAATTATCAGGATGCTCCAATAAATGTTTATCTTTATGTTTTTCAACGATATCAAGTAATTTTTTTATCTCCAATAAGATCACTCCTTCCAAATTATAACTGGCCATATTTAAATTTATGTTTGGAATATTTAATTATTTTTTTTTTTAGTTTAATTAATTTTTTTGAATTCAAATATTAGATGAGATTTGAATTAGATATTGTTTTTTTTTTTTTTTTTTTAAAGTACTGTTTAATTCTTTTTGAATTGATCAAGAAAATCATATATTAAAATAAATTAAAATTTCAAATAATTTCTAATTTCTCCTAAAGTTCATCAAATATCATCAATTCCAATAAAAATTTTTTTGAACAATAAAAAATAACTTTTCAAATTTTTTTATAAATGAAGCTATAATACTTTTTTTTTTTTTTTTATTTCCCTTTGAATTGAATTTTTTTTTAAATTGTAAAAATGAGAACAACAAGACCGACTAAAATGAGAACAAGAACAACTATGATGCAAATGACTCCTCCATCTCCAGCCTTCTCGATAAGCTTGTCCAACTTTCTGATTGCCTTTTGCATATTTACCATGGTCTTATCCATATCTTCTTCAACCTGAAGAAAAAATATAAAAATGAATTTAAAAATTTAAAAATTTTTTTAATAAAAATGATACCTTTTAAAAGAAAAAATAATAGTTGAATATAACAAATAAAAATAGAAATAAATAAAATAAAAATAAATAAAAGATAAATCAAAAAATAAATTTGATAAATTTGATAAATTTGATAAATTTGATAAATAAAATAAATAAAATAAATAAAATAAATAAAATAAATAAAATAAATAAAATAAATAAAATAAATAAAATAAATAAAATAAATAAAATAAATAAATTTGATAAATTTGATAAATAAAATAAAAATAAAAATAATATTAAATAAATAAAATAAAAATAAAATAATATTAAATAAATAAAAATAAATAAATAAAAATAAAATTTTGAACCTCTCCAATTAACTTGTCCTGATCCTTGATTTCTTCGTTAATGGTGATGGCCATCTCACCAACACGAGTGACACCCTGGCCCAACAACTCAAGGTTCTTGTCCTGATTATCCATGATCTCACGCTGCCTTTGCTGTTGGACCTGGATGTACTGTTGATTGTCTCCTTCGATCGCCTCCTTCCATTGTTGGTGTTTTTCGTTGACGGGGTTCTTGTTCTTCATCAACAACTCTTTTTTGTCTTTTTCGATCCTCCCTTTTGTCTATAGAGTACCAACATTAAAAAATAAAAAAATTGAAATAAAATAAATTAAAAAAATGTAACATTAAATAAAAATAAAAAATTAAAATCAAAAAAAAAAAATAAAAAATAAAAAATAAATTAAAATTTTTGAAATTAATAAAAAATTTAAAAATTAAAAAATTAAAAAATTAAAAAATTTAAAAATTTAAAAATTTAAAAATTTAAAAAAAAATGTAAATTTTTAAAATTTAAAAAAATAATAAAAATTAAAATTAAAAAAAAAAACATAAAATTAAAAAACAATAAATAATGAAAAAAATTATAAAATAAAAAATAAAATAATTAATATAATAGATTAAACCAGTAATTAAAATCAAAAAAAAAATCATTTAAAAATTAATATAAACAAAATGATTAAAAATGAATCAGGTCCTTTTTTTTTTACTTGATTGCTGTTGAGATCGTTGGTGATTTTTTTCAATCTGTTTTGAACTGCATAGAGGAAGTTTTTTCTTTGAATAAAAAAAATGAAAGAAAATTTGAGAAAAAAAATTTAATTGATTATCAAAAATTAATAATTCATAATGAATTCAAATACTCCAGTGAATATGAATATATCTGAAACTAAAAAATTGATTATATGAAGATGATAAAGTTGCATTTTAACTTCAAATTAGATACTTATATAAATAATATTTCCCATTTTATTTAACAAATTTGTTGCTTAGAAATGATGGATAATTTAACATATATAAAATGATATTATGATCATTATGATTAATTTGGATCATTTATTATAGTATCATGTTAAATTTATCCACATTATTATATGGCTCAGTTCTCACAAAAAATTTCATTATGAAATAGATTAAATATTAATATTATTCTCTTTTTTCTTTGGATATTTACAACGATATAATTAATAAATAAGAGTATTATAGATAATAGATCAATTAAGCTTTTTTTTTTGAGATGATAAATTAGGTGAATGTTTCCTTTACCTATTCTTTACATCCTCGTGTGTAAGATTCCATTGTTTTGGATTAGCTTCAACAGGTTCAATAGTCTCATATAATTCGTCGATATCATCTTGCACTTCTTCGATCAATAATTTCAATTCGTTTGTTCGATATTCAAAGTCTTGGAGATTTTTCTTGGGATTCATATCATTGTAGATTTTGAACCATTGATCGTAATGATTCTCAACAACCTTCATAGAATCCTCTACTTTACTATAATAATTTATTTTAAGAATGAAGGAAAAAATTTTGTTGTTTTGTTTTTGTTCAATTAAGAAATATTAAATTAAAAATATTTCCAAATGGGTGATTATATTTCCAAATTGATTACTTCATTTCTATTCCAATATGATATAATAACATATATTTTTTTTTTACCCTCCAATTAACACAAATGGATCCTTCATCTGTTATATATTTATTTATTTTGTTTATTTCGACTATTTAGAAAGCCAAATTTAGATATATTATTGAAGGTTTGTGAGCGAATAGTTCTTCAAAATTTTTTTTTTATAATTTTATATTTTTTGAGTGAAAAAGGATTCAAATAAAAAGAAAAATTAAAGAGAACCAAATTTTTCCTTTCCATAATAAATGTTTGGCATACAACCATTTACTTTCCATAATATGAATATCCCTGTATAAAATGAATTATTTTTTCTTTTTGTTGGAGATATCTTTTGAATTTTCATTCAATTTTCTTTTTTCTCCTTTCTCATGTTCAAATATCAAATTTTTCAAATGATGATCGACTACATCCCTAATTAATTCCAGCTTTAATGGAGTGGGAAAGATTTGCTTTAGATCGCTCGAAAATATCTTTAGACAAAGACATAAACAGGAGATTTTGGACCTAATTCCAACACTTAAATATTTATGACAATCTTTGTTCCATAACATCCCTTTCTCAAAACTATCCAAGACATTATAAAAAGAATTTTTATCGAAATCTTTAGAGAAGGTATCGAATAGATTCTCCATATGTCTAAAATCGAATCCATAACTAACAAATACAACAAATAAGTTTCTCAAAGTGTCCAATGAAAGAAAATTTCTTCGAAATAAATGTATCATTGGAGGTAATTTGGATCTGGAAGTCATATTAGATTTCATCTCGATCAAATAATGCAAAGATTCCATATTGATATTGATATTATTGCACATATAATGAAGGGGTATCTCCGACCTTTTCGTTGGTGCATTTATGTTGCTTTTTTTATTGAGAAGATATCCTATCATATCTACCGTTATATTCTCATTCAAGCATGCATAATGTAGGGTTGTTAGATTCTCCACATTCTTAGCTTTTATATTGCTTTTGTTTTCTATCAAATACTTCAATATCTCCAATGTTACCTTTGAATTAGAACAAGCATAGTGTAATGGAAGATTAATATTTGATAAATCTGTCAAATTCAACGCAGATATATTGTTTTTTTCATATAATAGAGATTCGATTCTTTCCAAGGATATATTTTCACTTTTGCACTCCTCATGTATTGGAAAATGTATTTTATGGAACATTTAATTTAGAAGAATGTTGTAAGTCAACTTTTTTTTATTTATTTATATTCACAATTTTTACCTAAATAAAAAAGTATAAGATGGATTTAACTTTTGGAGAAAATTACTATTGATTTCTTTATAAATGAAAATCCACTCCCTCTTTCTTGAAAAATAATATCATTTAAATTCACATATCTAATTAAATTTATTCATTAAAAGTTTTTATTAATTTGTGAACAAAATCATGTGAACCAGTTTGCTGAGAATAGGAGAGGGAATTTTGATTTTAAAAAGAAGAAAAACTGAATAAAAAAGAGATTCAATTATTTTCTTAAACTTTGGAGGATAGTATTTGTGGCACTTCATTGTCCACACTCTAAATTTCCTTTCCATTCCCATAATTACTTCTATCAAGGAAGATTTATCAAATTCTTTGAGCAATTCGATTGGTTTTTTTCCCTGAATATTATATGATAAAAAAAAAAAATTATTTTAATATAAATATTTTTACATATTTATCTTTTTTGGTGAAATTGGATCCAAAAAGGAGAAAAAGAAAAAATATTTTGTCAGGGTAATCAGTATTTATCCAAAAAGAAAGAAAGGTATTTGTGCAACACAAGTGTAGAGGAAGATCGCGGGATACATTTTCAATGTTTGGATTTGCCTTGTGTGAGAGAAGAGAACAAAGTATATCGTAATTTATTTTTATTTTGTTTGATGAAAAGTGCAAAGGGGTCATGCCTTGATCTGTTTTCATATTAGGATCTGCTTTTGCAGAAAGAAGAGCTTCCTGTAAAGCATATAAAAACTAAATGTTGTAATAGATAAAATAAAAAAAAAATTTTACAATTATTTGGGGAGAAGATTTGTCATTTTGACAAATAAAGTGGATAGGAGTATAATTTTTGATGTTACTAGAGTTTATATCAGACATATTTTCGATGAATGAATTAACAATTTCAAAATTAATTTTTTCATTTTTTAAAGCACAGTGAAAAGGAGTTTCTCTTTTTAAGTAAAAATAAATAAAGTAAACAAATTTCAAATTGTATTTTACCCGATATTGTCCTTAAAGTTGGGTGAAGCGTTATTAAAAAAAAAATTTTTTAAGAGAGAAAGTTGAATGCTTTTGTTGGAACAGTAATGATGGAAGGGAGTTTTTGAAGAAGAATCAGGAATGTTAGGATTAGAGTTTGAAGAAAGTAAATAGCTGATTATTTCTATTTCATTTTTTCCAATTGTTTGTAATTTGCAATAAATGGTGAGAGATGTGCTCGAATTTATGTCTGCAATATTTGGTTCTGCTTTGTTTTCAATGAATTCCTTTTTAATTTTATGAATATTTTTAAAATTAATTTAAAATATTTTTCTTTTTACTTTTAAAACAGATAATTCAGAAATTGGGTTTTGCGAGTAAAGGAGAAGAGGAGTTTTTAAAGATTTATCTTGTAGATTAAGATTTGTTTTATTTTTGATTAAAAGCAAAATTTGTTTGTTCACATCATTAAGAACCCTCTTTTCATTTGATATGTCTTTTGTGTTATTATTTGTATCAATATTCGTGTTATTATTTATGTTATTATTTGTGTTATTTGAGGATAAAATAGAAGGGTTTTGAGGAGAGTTGATTTTTTTCTCACAAAGCAGATGGAGGGGAGTTTTTTTAAATCGGGACTCTTGTATGTTGGGGTTTCCATCAAAGGTGAGAAAATAGTGAATATCTGTACTTGTATGAAGTTGATTATTACATACATAATGAAATGGTGTTTCTCCATTTTTGTCAATCACGTTCACATCTCCTTTTTTATAAAAATTTTGATAATTTTTTGAACTTATGATTAAATTATTAACTATTTTAATTATTTTTTGAAATATTACTTATTTTTTGAAATATTAATTATTTTGTAAAATTATAAATAATTTTAATTATTTTTTGAAATTTTAATTATTTTTAATTATTTTAATTATTTTTTGAAATATGTTTCTAAAATGAAATTACCATGGTATTTTAAAAGTTGAAATAAAGTTTCAGAGAGGAGAAATTTAGATTTAGAAGCATAATGAAGAGGAGATTCGCCAGAAGAAGTTTGAAGATTAGGGTCTGCTTTGTTTTTTAAAAAAAGTTTAATGATGGAAGAATCTATTAGTTTATTTTTAAAAGATTCATGCAGGGGTGTTTCTCCAAATTTATTTTTCAAATTCACATAGCTTTCTTTTATTAATTTTTTAATTTTCTCTAAGTCGCTAATTCTGCTTAACTTTGACATTTCATCTGATAATTCTTTTGATATTCAGAATAATTATTTTTTAGTTTTTAAAGTTTAAATTGGTAGAAATGAATCTACCTTTTGTTTTTAAAATGATTTTATAATTTTTGGTTTCATTAAAAAAGGGTGCCATTTCTTCTCTTTTTTCTTCCATTTTTTTTGTTTTTTTCACTAACTATTTTAATAATAAATTATCTTCAAAAATTCAAATTATTATTGTAGAGTTTGTTATAACATTTAATTATTATTATTTTTATTTATTTTAACTGTTTTATGATTATTGATAAAAAAATTTTGTTTTTACCACCACTCTCTGTTTCACAACTTTTTTGGTAATATGATTATTGTCTATTTTAATGTCATTATTACTGATGTAGCTGTTATTATTTTCATTTCTCTCATTACTATTTTTATTTTTATCTTTATTATTATTGTTATTTAAATTATTATTATTATTATTATTATTTTTATTATTATTATTTTTATTTTTATCTTCATTATTATTATTATTATTATTACTATTATTATTATTTCTATCTTCATTTTTACTAAAATTAGAAGATTCATTGGGATTAACAAGTGGTATTTTTTTTTTCACAATTACCTTCCTAACAACTCTTTTTATCTAAAAAATTAATTTAATATTAAAATTAATACATTAAAATAGTTTTTACAATTCTTTTAATTTGAGGAGTTTTTAAAGCAACATTGGGAGGTTGGGAAAGAACAATGGGAGTTTCAGAATAAAGAGTTGATCTTTCAGAATATTCATTTCCTTTAAAATTATGTTCTTCTTTTTTATTGGATCCTATTTTCAAAAATGCATATCTAGATCCAGGAGATCCAAAATTTATTTCAAAGCTTTCAAATTTAAAAATTATTATATATATTAAATTATTATATATATAATCAAGGTAATTTTTTCAAAAAAATACCATTTTAAGCAATAAGGAAGATGATCTGATCCTTCGTGTTCAGCTCCTTGATTCAATGTCGAATTACTAGAAGTTAATTAAATTATCAAAAAATATAAATTTATAAATTTTGATATATTTACCAAATTGTGCACTTAAAACATAATTTATGAAAATCTTTTCCACATGAACCCACCCGTTCATTAATATATACTATTTTATTGCATCTTGGGCATTTTGGATTTACAAATGAAAAGATATTTTTTTCAGTTTTGACCAAATGGATTTTATCATTGCATTCTCCTTGCTTTGTGATTATTTTCTTTTTATATTTAATATTACAATTGAAACATTTCCTATTTATATTAATAATTATTGGTGTAATTTTGTTATCTGAAGAAAATACCAAAATGAATCTCCATTCATTTCCGATTTGGATAAAAAGTGGTTGCATTTTTTGCAATTCATTTTTTTTTTTTATATTTGAATGTTTATTATCATCTATTTGAAGGATAGCAATCTATTTTAAATTTAAAAATGAATTTCAACATGCAAAATGGAAATTTTTTTGGGTTGGTTTCAACAAAAGAATATATTTAAATTCCCTTTTAGAAATTAAAACGGCATAAAAAAAGGGAAAATTTTGTAAATTTTTTTTAAAAAATTCGAAATAAAAAAAAATGAAAGTTATTTTGGTTGTCATCTTCCTTTTTATTACATACTCTTCGTGTAAGTGATTTTGGATAATTTTAAATTTTTGTTCATTGAGAGATTACAATCCCTATAATCATCAATATAAAGGTTTGATCGTTCAAAAAGTGGAGTATAGAAATAAAAATTCGTTGATAGGAATAGGTGAAACAATAAATCTGACCATTTTTGATGTTTACTTTGATAATAAAATCTATTTGGATGATGGATCTAATTTGAATGGATATACCTCTTATAATTTTACATATGAATCTAACAATTCCACATCAGATTCCATCCCCATATGCATGGGACCATCCTCAAATAAATGCCCTAAATTGCCAGTTGGATTGTCCAATATAGCCGGGATAGTTGAGATGGTATGTCCAGATGTAGTCATCTCATCAATTCCACTCGCAAGTAAAATTATTAGTTTGAACTCTGGAATCGGTAAATTATATTATTAATTATCTAAATTGTGACAATATTTATCATTATATGAAGGTGGAGCGAACTTGGGTAATATTCATCAATCATTTTATACCTTATCAATCTTATCTTCAAAAAATTTTTTTTTTTGATAGATTTTGTCATACCACTTGCACCTGCACAAGATCCTATATTATCATTCTCAATGCAAATGGGGTATAAAATAATATTAACATTTATAAAAAAATGAAATATTTCATTTTCGATTTTTGACAAATCAAAAATTTATATATCCTCAATCAAAAATATAATAATAATTTTTATGAAACAATCAAATTGACATTTTGAATTTTCACAAAGTGGATATAATCTTCTATCCAACAAAAAATTAATTAATTATAATTTTAATGAATAGATGGGTGAATGGGACAGACAAATCACTCGTTGAAAATAAACTCACTTTCATGATTTTGACCTCTTACATAAAAGGAGGGACAAGATTTAGCTTTGGGAAAAGGACAGATTTCTCGAAGTGCTATTTCAACTTTAAAAACACCAAAAGTAAAACAGGGAAAAGATTAGTGGACTCAAACAACCAGGTACAATTTTTTTTAAATAATAATTTAAATTTTAATAATTTAATTTCAAATAAATTATTTTTTAAACAATTTTTTTTCACAAAGACTGCAACTGGTTTTAACAATGTGTTTCCAATTCAAGCTTCCATTGGAAGTTCTTGCGATCCGAACACTGCCAGTGCAGCAAAACAAACAGTTTCATTTTTGTCAGCTTCCATTATAAGTAAAAAAAATCAGTTTTAACTATTTATTAATATAAAATTAAATATTTTTTTAAATAAAATTTCATTATAAAATTTAGACGCTACAGATTGGGATACACTCACAGACTAGTAAAATTTTATTTTTTAATAATTTTTTAATTTGTTGTTTATCAGTTTATGGTATTACGGATGGTACACTTTATCTAATTTGATAGAAGACTGTTATTTGTTCCTCGACAATAAACTCATTTCGGGGTATACTCAAATTAGTTACAACAGCTCATTGTGCTTTGCATCACCACAAACACCCGAGTACTTGAACGATCCATGTAATAAGCTCACAAAAAATAAAAAAAATAAAAAATAAAAAAAATAATAAATTGAAAAATAAAAATGTATAATAAATTAAACAACGATTATTTTTAATAAAATTAATTTAATTATTTTTTTATTAATCGCAACATTTTTTTTTAGGTTGTAATCCGTATTATTTTGCGTATGGTACTGAGTGTTGTCACAACAGACTAGTTTCTGATTCTTCGGAATACTTTTACGACATTTCTACGAGCTCCATCAACCAATGCTCCAACTTCACTGAGTCCAAAAATTTTCTTGGAGATTATCTCTACCTCAGAAACATTACAGCAGATCCAATCAATGGTAGTTTCACCTCATAAAAAGTTTTTTTTTTTAATTTAACAACAAAAATAAACCTTTTAAAAGGATGCACCAGCACTTCTGACGCTTTTGCAAGTAAGAAGTTGATAGATGACCAGTATGACGCTTTGTTCTCGTGTTTTACACAATTGGTCGTGAATAAATGCTATAATAGTAGTGATTGCCCTTGTTCTGATTGGTAAACCTATTTCTCAAAATTTCATTTTTTTTTAAATTTCATTTTTTTTTTATTTTAAAAAGTAATTTGAGTTATTATGTTTGTGATCCTTGTACTATTGAAAAGCAGCAAAATTTTCTTGTTGGATGTTTCAACAGCTCCATTCCATCTTCCATTGAAAGTTACGCAAGAGCAGTTTGGGTAAACTTTTTATTTCAAAAGTATTGTTTAAAAAAATTGAATTTTAGTTATTGATTTTTTGCTTATTTTCTTATTGATTTATTTATTTTCTATTCTTCAAAAATATTATTTTTTCAAAAATTATTTTCCCATTAAATATTCATAAAATTATTAATATTAATTTAAATTTATTTCAACTTTTATTTTCGAAATTTCAATGTAGGGGTTGACTTCTGCTACTAAAGATACATTTTTGGCTGCTTTTTACAACAGAACACTGGTTTCCCAATGTGTTACTCAAAACGGTGCAGTCACCAATGACAACCAAACAACTTGTCTCCAAAAGGGTTATTGCTCCACCTCAACCAACTTGTTGAACATAACCACGAAGAGCGATTGCCTTGAACAACAAAATTTCGGAGTTTGTGAAGTCTGTGATGAGTCTAATGGTGCTTGTATCAAGCTGCCTATTGGTGATTATTGTGCAGTTGTTGATGACAGATTTACAACTTTTGAAATTTGCAACTTTTATGGTATTTAGTTTTTTCAAAATCTATTTAATATTTTTTTTTTGCATTTTTTCAATAATTTTTCATCTTCATTTTTTTGATTTTTTTTCAATGCTTTTTTTTTCAATTTTACTTTTTAAAATTTTGATTTTTTACGATTTCAATTTTTTTTTTTTAAAATTCCAAATAACTTTATTTTATTTACTTTTTCAAAACTTTGACTTTTTTTAAAAGGACACACTTGGAATGAACAATTAGGCCAATGGTAAAAGCTTTCAAAAAAATTTATTTTTTTAATACCAAAATTTTTTAATATTAAAACTTTTTTTTATTATAAATAATTTCATTTGTTAAAAATTTCAACAAAACAGTATTTTCCCTTCTTTTTCCCAGTCGGACTGTATGTGTGGGACAGGAAACTCTTCTTACAAAACTTGTTTGGACGGATATTGTGCTCTCAAATTGAACCAAAGTGAGTGTGTTTTTGACATCAATGAAGACGAAGCCTACAAATATTGGGACAGCAACCTAAAAGTTTGTGTCAGTAAAATATACAGTGAATATGGTAAAATTTCAACCAATTCTTTATAAAATTTGAATTTATTTGTTGATTATTTTATATTCGTTCAAATAAATTCTTTTTTTTATTTTTTATTTAATTTATTGTTTTATTTTTTTTCTATTATAAAATTTTTTTTTATTTTATTTTGTTTTTTTTTCTGTTATAAAATTTTTATTTTTTTTTAATTTTTTTTTTTTTTACACAGCTTGCTCCAATTTTGTTAATGGTACATATATCTTGGGAAAGAAATGGATCACCCCAGAAAATTCTCAGTTTAACATCACAACGAAAGAACAATGTGAATCTCTGGTCATCTGTTCAATAAACAACACCTTAACAAGTTCTGGTTGTGACAACACGTACAACTGTCAGGGAAACTATTATTCTTGTATTAACAGTAAGCCATTAACATAATTTTTTTTTTTCAATGTATTTTTTTATTTTTTGTATTTTTTGTATTTTTTCTTTAAAATCTTTTTTATTTTTTTTATTTTATTTTTTATTTTTAGATTTCTATTTTTTATTTTTATTTTTTATTTTTTATTTTTATTTTTTATTTTTTTATTTTTTATTTTTTTATTTTTTATTTTTTATTTTTTTTATTTGTATTTTTAGATAGAGAAGATCCAACTTACACTTGCTACAACGCTTCCATCACTAATCGTGAGGAATGTTTATTGCAACAAGGATGGTGGCAACATAGAGGTAACTTGCTTTTGTTTAAGACACATTTAAAAAGATCAATATTTTTTTTTAAAAAATTTTTTTTTAATAGTTAATATTTTTTAAATTTATCTTTTTATTTATTTTTATTTAAAAATTTTTTAAAATTTTTTTTTTCATTTTCAATTTTATTTAGATTTAATTTGTGTATTCACTGACATTACAAGAAGTGAATGCCTTGCTCGTGGATTAACGTAAACAATAAAAAAAATAATTTATTTTCCACCCCCCTTTGTTGTGTATCATTTTTTCTAAAATTAAAAAAACTTCTACAGTTCTGAAACTTGTTTGGGGCTCACCAAGGATCAGTGTACATTTTGGTATTAAAAACTTTTGATTTTTTTTATTTTTTATTTTTTATTTTTTATTTTTTATTTTTTATTTTTTATTTTTTATTTTTTATTTTTTATNTTTATTTATTTTATTTATTTTATTTATTTTATTTATTTTATTTATTTTATTTTATTTTATTTATTTTATTTATTTTGTCAAATTTATCAAATTTATCAAATTTATCAAATTTATTTTATTTATTTTAATTTAATTTTAATTTTAATTTTACTTTCTGCTAGGTCTGTCAATATTAGTGCATGTTCATAACCCATCCTCACCAAAATCATTTTCCTGATAATTTTTTGTTTAAATTTTCATAATTTTTTTAAAAAAAAATTATTTGTTTAAAATGAAATTATGCATGAATTTTTTTTACCCTTTTGCTGCCACTTCCACTTTCTTCACTACCTTCTCTACTGTATTCCACGAATACAAGCAATCTATTAAAATGATTTTGAAAAAATTTAAAAAAAAAAAACATAAATTTAAATAATTAAAAAAAAATAATCAAAAGTGAGATTTTTTTTTACTATCTTCTGATATTCCAATGCAAAAATTATATCCAGATGCTATCGCCACCAGATTATATTCATCAAAGATCTTGGGCTTTGAATATGTTCCTGAGGCTATAGATTGATCATGAAATGAAAATATGAATTAATAATGAGCCAATATTTGTTGGAATATATAGTTCATAAAAATTTAAATATTATGGCATATATTTTTATGTGCTGATTGATTTTTTACATTCAATCATTATCCCTCTTGTTCCATTTATATTATCCCCAAAAAAAAAGTTTATTTCTGACGTTGGATTGGCTATTTAGGAATGAAGGTCAAAAAAATATATGAAATTTGATATACTCCAATTAATTTTTTCTTACAATAATATAATTCACTCCTCTTAATGTTATTCATGAATAAATTTGAGTAAATTATCTTTTCAAGAATGTTTTATATCCTCCTTGATCAATTTTTTTTTTTAAAATTCCTCAAATATTTGGTTGAATACATGGATCGGTTATTGATGGATAAAATATTAAAGAGGAAGATAAAATTCAATCCATCATCATGTCCAAAAAATCTTTTAATTCATTGAATAAATGAAGATCAAAATGAAAGAAGCCTTTTTTTTCAAAAAATTAAAAAAAAATGAAATTCATCAACAAATTCAACAAAAAAAGCTTCAACCAATCTATCTTGTTTAATAACAAATCAATCAAATGGAATAATCTGAGATCATATCCAATTATAAATCAGAACAAGAATATTTGCCAAATGAAACAGTTTTCTATGTCAAGGGTGATAAAACACGATGAACATACACATGATAATAAAGATGTGCTAAATCCTGATAGCTATCCCATGGGAAAAGTGAATGTGATGGGGACGATAGTGGGATTGTTCAAGGGAACATTCGGTTCAATGGTGGGATTAGGAGGAGGTAATAAAATTTACTTTTTTATTTGAAGAAAAACAATTTGATCTCTGAATATATGGGATCAAATTATGTTTGTTCACTTTTCAAAAATATATCAAATAGGAAAATATGAAATTTTTGTTCCCAAATTTCTTTTCCAAATTTTATATAAACCTTGGATTGGTTGCATAACTATCAATAATGTTCATTTGAATAGAAAAAGGAGATAAAATAATATTTCAGAGAAATGTATGGAGAATATACATATTATTAAAAAAAAAATTTCTTCTAAAATAAAGGCACGGTCAGTGTTCCACTTTTGGTATCGATTGTGAAATTAACTCAACATCAAGCACATGGAACATCCTTGATCGGGGTGCTCGCATCAGGAGTGATCGGAGCAATAAGTTATTATTATCTGGGGGGAGGAATGTCATCGGTAGATGTACCCGCAGCATTGGTATTGGCAGCATCTTCCGTTGCATTCGCACCAATGGGTGTCAAATTAGCAATGTCATTGAAGAGCTTGGCATTATCTAGAGTATTGGGGATATTCATGGCACTATCTGTTCCCCTCGTGATGTATTGTGCTCCCAAAAAAGGGGAAGAAATTATAAAAGAGGAGAATTCTTTAGCTGAAAAACAAGTTTCACAGGGAGAAATCTCTTGGGAAAACTCCATCGCTTCCAAAAACACCTTTAAATTGATTGCTGTAGGTGTAGTCACTGGTCTCGCTAGTGGATTTTTTGGGGTAGGTGGTGGTACTGTTATGGTCCCTTTGTTGGGAACCATAGCTCCGCAACAAACCGCTATTGGAACTTCTTTGATGGCAATGATCGCTCCTTCTTTTGTTGCTTTGTTGGCTTATGTGCGTGTAAAACAAGTTTTTTGGAAAGTTGCTCCTTCACTTATTGTTGGTTCTTCCATTGGTTCCTTTTTGGGCGCCAAAATTGCCACCAGATTGGATGAACATCAACAAAGACTTCTCTTTGCTTGTATCATTGGTGGTTTGTCTGCTTATTCTTTGAAGATCCATAAGATTCCTGCTGTATCCAGATTGTTTGGGAAATAATTTCTATTTTGACCAAAAAAAAATTTTTGAATAAAAGAAACAATAAACAATTATTTTTTTTTTTTGAAATTTACCCAAAGGAAATAAGATGAGAAAAAAAGAAAAGGAGAAAAAATCGATAATGATTAATTTTTTATCTGACTTTTGGTATGGTCAAAAAAAAAAATAAAAAAAACCAAAAAAATTTAGAAAAAAAAAAAATTAAAAAAAAAGTTAATAAAGGAAATAGTACTATAATTTTAATTGGGATGATATTGGTATAAACAAGTTCCAAGACGAGGAGAATTGCAGAGAGTATATCTCTCTTGGATAGAGATGCAATTTGAACATTTGTAAGAATTGGTGGTACATTCGATGAAATTGGAAGGCAGATTGCAAGACAAGCAAGGATAATCATAGGGAGAATTATGAGCGATCATAATGCAGCCAAATTCAGTGAGCTGCTTCAATTTTTTTTTCAAATTGATGTGAGCAGAAACAATGCCATTGAAAGTGATTACGCAATTTGTGGGGTTTTCGGTGTCGAATTGATAGGAACAAGAGACATTTTGGGTGTCCCCTATTAATTTCGAAGCGAGGGTCTTCCAACTCTCTTGGCTGGAGAGGATGATGTGAGAGTTTAATTTAGTGTTTTCCCCATTGATAGGGATCCGCAACTTGGATTGATGCTGGGTGCAACATTCCATCCACCTCTTTCTCAACATCTGATCTATATCGTTAAAGGTGCCTGTCTCATGGGGCAATAATAATTCCAATGCATACAATACCTTATTTATATTCGCTTTGATCGTCACTGAATAATATTTGATAGATTTTTTTGTTGGAGAAGTATGAGCACAAGAGCATAAATGATTGCGAAATTTTTTGCTGCCTATTTTGAAGGGCAAATTTGATGTTTGACATATCAGACATACTGTGGTCGGGCTTCCTAAGGGCTTTATATTTATATCCATTTCCTTCCTCTTCCTCTTCAAATCTATCTTTTTTTTCTTCACTGGTTGATCTTGTGTGCCATTATTGGATTTCTCCAATTTATTATTTGAAGAGAACAAATTATTTTTGTGGTTCATGTTTTTCTTAACATTAATATTCATTCCCATATGATTTTTGGGAGATAATTCAAAGGTATTGGTTACCACATCTTGATTTTCGAGAAATAAATTAACCAATGGTTGATTAAAGGTTATATTATTATTATATGGCAATGGTTCTTGGGGTTGTAGATTTTTTTCTATCGATGTTTTTACCTTTGTGATCACCTTTATATTTGTATCTTGTAATATTTGTTTTCTCAACAATTTCATTAATTTCTCTTTACATTCTCTTGCAAATATCATTCCCTCATCAGCATAATCCCCCTTTAATGCTGTACATATCAATGTTTTTATAGTATTTCCAACCTCCTCTCTTTCATTTCTTCTCATTTCTTTGAACTTATAAATATATTGATTTGTTTCAAATTATGTTGGTTATTTTTTTGTATACAGTTGGTAATATTCACTATTATTTATTTTGAATATTTTATATTAATTTTATTTTTATAATTTTTTTTAATATTCTTAATTGTTTGTTTTCTAATTTCAATATAGTTCATTAATATGTTTTCTCAATTAAAATGATCCTCAAATATTGGTTGTGGGAGTTAAATATTTTCATAGTTAAATATTTTTAATTAATTATGGCTCAATTTGGATCAAAAATGGAAAAAAAATATTAAATATGGTTGTATTCAGTTGTGATATCTTCGATTTTTGGTAAAAAATTTTGGATATTTTATTAAATTTACAAAATTTTAATTTTATAAAAGAGTAATATTTTGATATCAAAAATAAATGGGTGAAATTATGGTTGAAATTGGATTAATTTACATAAGAAAATTAAATACAATGGAAATTAGTGATTTAAACAATTTATATATTTTTTATTTAAAATTTTTATTTACACTGTAAATTTATAAAATAAGAATTATAAATAAAAAAAATAAAAAAAAATTTCAAATAGAAATTATAAAACTTATATAACCAGTAGTATATAAAGGGAATAAAAAAAAAATGCAAACCAGCACTGAATTAGAATTAAATCAATTATTGGAAGAATTAAGCGAGATCAAAGCTGATGATGAAGAAGTATATTTGGATGATAATGAAGCTCCACCACCACCTCCAAGAGATTCACTTGTATTTGGTACAAAAAAAAAAAAATCTGCATTTCAAAATTTAAAAATAATACTGTATTTAAAAATATATAATTTATAAATTTTTTTAATTTTTAAATAGATTCTCCATTGGATGTAGCTGTGAGAAGTTCCCAAAGGATCTCTGTAAATAATGGTAAAATTTCATACTATGAAGAACCTACATCAAGAAGCTCTGATAGATTCAGTAACTCTGGAAAGGAAAGATTCTCCACCAGAGATCAACCCCAACAACAAGTTTATCACAATGAAAGCAGAAACTCTGATAGATTTGGAGATTCTGGTAATGAGAGATTTTCAACAAGAACAAGCAACCAACAACAACAACACAATCACACCAACAATGATGATAGATTCTCTGATAGATCCACTGAAGACGATAGATTCTCCAACTACGATAATTCCAATCAATTCTCTGAAGTTCAAGAATATCAAACACCCAAATCTACTGGATGTGGAAGTTGCTCCAAGGATATCAGTGGAGATGCACTCCAAGCTTTGGGACAATTGTTCCACGTTGATTGCTTTCAATGTAAGAAATGTAACAAAAAGATTGGTACAGAAGAATTCTTTGTTAAAGATAACAAGGCTTACTGCGAAAACTGCTACAAGAGTTCCTTTTTACCAAAATGCTCTCGTTGCAAAAAGGAAATTGAAGGAAAATACTTGAAGGCTTTGAACCAAGATTTCCACGAGAAATGCTTCAATTGCTCTGTTTGTAACACCTCATTTTCTGATGGTAAATTTTACGAGAAAGACGATAATGCTTATTGCCATCAACATTATAATCAACTTTTTGGTTTCACTTGCGCTAAATGCCATCAAACCATCACCGATGGAACTGCTATCTCCGCTCTTGATAAATACTGGCATAGAAATCACTTTACCTGCACCAAATGTAACAAACCTTTCTCTGATGAAAAGTTCTTTGAGGATGAGGGTCTTCCTTACTGCCAAGAACATTATCATGAGAGAAGAGGAACCATTTGTGGAAAGTGTAACAAAATTATTGATGGATTGTGTGTTTCCGCTCTTGAAAAAAAATGGCATCAAAATTGCTTCACCTGTACCGGTTGTAACGGTGTTTTGAGCGGTCAAGTCATGCTTTCTGAAAATAAGGTTTACTGCCCTAAATGTGCAGATAATTTGTAATCAATTATCCCCGCAGTTCTGTGTTACTAAAGAATAAAATTATAATTCAACAATAAAACTCAATAAATTGATTTTTCAACAAAATTACAAAACATCTTCAGTTCGTAATATGATATTTTTTATAAAAATTGAAAAAATCTTGAATTATTCTAAATTTCTTAGCATCAATTTTTGGGTTGTATTTATCATTTTAATGCTAGCACCCATATTTAAGGAAATAAGAAATTTATTTTTTTCTTAGATATTCAAAGAAAATCACTTTATCTTTATCATGATTAAAATGATTTGTGGGTGCTTCTTATGCCGAGAATAGCATATCTTAATTAGAAAGAAAAATATTTTATTTTTTGTTTTAATTTGGAAAAAAAAAAGATTGGCGATTCTTTATAGAAATTTTATGTATTTGATGGAAAAAATGATATCATATTTAAATTTATTTATTTCTGGGGAAGGATCTTTCAAAAAAAGCATTATTATTGTTGTTATATCTTCCTCCACCATTGTTATTCTTATAATTTTGGTTATTCTTATATTCCCTCTTGTTATCATAATTGTCATTCCTCTTCCTCTTGTTATCATTGTAGTTATTCTGGCCATAATTATTATAATTGTTATTATTTCTTCCACTATGTTTATTGTTGTTGTTATAGTTCCTATTGCCACCCCCATTATTATTATTATAATTATTTTTGGATCTGAAATTATCATTGCGATGATCATTGCGATCATTATCACGATCATATCTCCTATACTTGTCATATCCCTTGTAATCCTCGTGATCATAAAAATCGTTGTACTCCCTCTCAAAAGAAGAGTCCTGGCTCTCTATAAAGTTGAACTGGGCAGAGTCGCTCTCGGACTGGGAGCTCTCTTCGTCCTTGGACTTGATGGGGTAGAGTTTCTCGATCCTTTTCCTTCTTTCAATCAAACCCAAGTCATTACCAACCAGTCTATTCAAAACGGTCATGTCATGGCTTTGTTCTTTAATTTGAAATATTAAAAATAAAAAAATTATTAATTAATAATTTTTTAAAAGGATTATTTTTGATGGAAAAGAAAATTTAAAATTTTTATTATTTATTTTTTAATTTTTATATTTTTTATCATTTTAATTGTTTTTATTTTTATCTTTTTTACTTTTTTTTTATCGTTTTATTTTGGTTTTAAAAACAAATTAAATTTTTTTACCGAGGGGATTTTCTTCGATCAGTTTGTGATAGGCTTTATTGAACAGTTCACGAACTTCGTACATCATGAAAGTAGATCTTCCAACATCATTAGCTAATTAATCAAAAATAAAAAATAAAAAATAAAAAATAAAAAATAAAAAATAAAAAATAAAAAATAAAAATAAAAAATAAAAAATAAAAAATAAAAAATGAAAATTAAAAATAATTTTAAATTTTTTTTACTTTCGTCGTGGGGATCCTCTACAGAAAGTTTGAAAGGCTTCTTTTCATCGAGCCAAGTTCTTTTCACTTTGGAAAAGTAGGACCCTCCGTTGGTCAAAGAGATCCCGGCAATGTAGTAGTTAAATTTGGTTCCGTAGAACTTGAAGAAGTCGATCAAAAGTTTTCCTATCTCTGTTTCTTCGTCTGTTCAAACAAAAGTGATCAAATTTTAAAATAAAAAATATAAATGATGAGAATTGAAAAAGTTGAATTAAAAATATTAAAATAAAGGAATAATATATAATAAAATTTAAAATAAAAGAGGTTTTAAATTCAAAATAAAAAAAAAAAAAGTTTTTTCAATTCTAAAATTGATCGAAAATTGAAAAAAATCAAATTAAAAATTTTCATCAATTAGGAATGAATCAAAAAAAATAATATTTAAAAATTAATAAATAAAAAAACGATTTTTACTGTTTTTATTGTTGCTTTTTTCATCAACGTAATACTTTGATTTCTTTGAAATTTTGGAAGCTTTGTTGATTTCATTCCTGTTTTGGATGAAGGAGATGACCATGGATAACAACGCATAGCTGCCAACACCTCCCGAGAAAGGCTCGTTGAGGGTGGCCTGTTTGAGGTAGTATTTGAGAAAAAGACAAAGTGGGATTGATTGCGGATACTTTTTCATTAAAACCTTTTTTTTTTAGATAAAAAATTATTAAAAACGAAACTATTAAAAATAAAAAATAAAAAAGGTATAATAAAAAATTAAAAAAATATTAAAAAATATAAAATAATGAAAGAATATTTCTAGAATAAAATGATAATGGTGGAATAAAAATTAATCAAAAGATAAAAAAAATTCCATCAAAAAAATTGAATTTTAAAAAAAGGGAAATAATTTGGTTATAAATTTTTTGATTCTTAATTCAAAAAATTTGAAATAAATCTAATAAAACAAGTTTAATTCAGGTTTACTGAAGAAAAGTTTTGTTTATTTAAATTTTCGAAGAAAAAAAAGTTTTGTTTTTTTACTTTCATTGCCCTTGTGTTCTCTGGCCCACCTATCATGTCGAAACTGATGTCCATTTCGCAACCCGAAACGGCGTCAGTCATTTTGATGATGGGGACTTTTGCATTGGTGATCAGCTGGATTTTGGAAGCCATTTTGTTCTCTCTTATCACGTCTGCCAAAACATACAAAGGTCTCTTTCCTTTAAAAAAATTTAAAAATCAAAAAAAAATCTAAAAACAAAAATAAAAATCAAATAAAAAAAAATAAAAAAAATTTTTGTTAATGTTTTGAAAGAATACCTTTTCCTCCCATTACCACAAAGTCCATATCGCTGCATGCCAATGAAAGCTTGGTGTCCGAAGATCCAAAAAGATAGACTTCTGCTCTGTTCCATCTGGTGTACACCAAATTCTCGAACCTGTTTCTTACGTCCTAAAAGCAATTATTTTTAAAAAATTAGTTTTGTTTCAATTAGAAGATCTGAATAATATTAATCATCTTAACAATATTGTATTATCCTATTTTTCAGTTAATTGACTAACGATCATAATTTTTTTTTAAAGAAATATAGAAAGGAAAATTAATATATCCACTCCCTTGGATACAGTCACCGATTTCCAAAATTTTGGAACAATATATACTTTTTCTTTATATTTTCTCTATGATGTTAATTGAATCAATCACATATGATCTCGATTTTGATGCATAAAATGCATTATAGGAGATTATTATTTTTATTTACATTTCTCATTTTCTTCTCTGATTTTGTTGGTTTCATATATTCGCAAAAATCTTTCAATTCCTCTGTCAATTGCTCTTCTATGGTTCCTTCATATGCAAATTTGTTCTTTTTCTTTTCTTCGGGCACCCATATAGGATATTTTTTATTGGTGTTTCTGATGGGATTGCTCTGCACCTTTGTTGTGTTGGATGATGTGCTCTCTTTGTTGGATGATTTGCCATTCTTTGTTTTATTATGATCTTCATCAGATGAATCATCGAATGCAATGAATTGATCTAATACACCTTTTGGATTCCTTTCCATTGTTGTTTATCAGAACAACCTTTTTTTTTTTTTTTACCAATCTTTTTTTAAAAAATAAAATAAAAGGGAAAGAGGAAATGTTCAATAAAAACTATCTGAAATATTTCTTAATATATGTCCCTATTTATCTTCTATCATTGAGATTTTCATTAAAGATACAAGGTACCAAATTCATAATATCTCAAAAAATAACGACCAAAATTAAAAATTAAATAAATTTTAACCCAATATTAAATCCTCTAAATAATTTCAATTTTCAGATACTTTAATACCATTGAATTTGATTGTTTTGTGGTTAATATCATTCATTAATCATAAGATAACGTATATACATTATTTCCTCGTCATATATGGATCATTGATGTTGAATCAACCCTTCTTTGTGATCTTATTGATAGTACTAGTGAATCTGATAGCATTGGTATTGATGATGAGAGATCCAAAAGAACGGATATTCGAGGTGAAAATTAAAATTTCTTTTTCAAAATTTGAATATAACATAATAATAATTTTTTAAAGGAAACATTACTTGTGAGTTTTTACATATCTACCTATTTCTTTGTGTATCAAGTGACAAGAAGCTTGTATCAAGCAAACAACATGTTCCACTTGATGGAACTTTTGTTTTGGTTTGCGAGCTCGAGAAAACAAAGGATCTTCGTGTTGATCAACTTGGCAGTGTTAATATGCTACTTTATAACATACGATAAGCACAAAAAGAAGATTGCCCAAGAAAAGAGGGAAGAAAAAGAGAGAAATCAAGAGATTTACGAAAATAACAACGGAGAGAACACCCACAGATTTCCCATCGAAAACCACATCATAGATCAAAACACCAGCTTTTCTTACACTCCTTTACATACCAACAATCATGCAAACAAAACTCCTTACAACCCTCGGAGCGCGTTCAGGTACAATTTCGACAACCCTGGAGAGATGACTGTAAACACTCATGCTCAAAATAGAGTAACAACGAACAAGGTTGTTGTGGACACACCTATTGAAGATACAAGCTATCTCAAGTTCAACTACAGCGACAATCTTTCTCTCTTCAAAAACTTGGACAACGAAATCGAACCTGATCTTGGTGACAAAGAAGACAAAGAAGATCAATTAGATACTCCCATCTCTTACAACAAACAAAAAAACGATTTAAATAACAATAATAACAACAACAACAACAATGTAACTTCCTCACCCTTCACAGGTGATACTAGCATGGATGTCATGTCCCTTTCCACTTTTCTCGGACCTACTCCTTCCAAGAAAAGGTCGGAAAGAGAAGAAAGCGAAGAAGATAGCAGCGTTTCCACTCCTACAAAGCCTATTAAGAAGAAGAAGGTCGATCATTACCTCCGCAAGAAATACCGTGACTACTCTTACTCTGAGTTGGTCGACTCTCCCATCACCGCTTTCTCTGACATTCCTTCTCGCTCTTCTCTGTTCACCAAGTTCAACATCAAATCTATCGGTGATCTTGCAAAGTGGAAGTACTATCTCATCTGTAAATGTATTTGTGGTAAGAACGAAAAAAACTAATTGATTTTGACACCATTTTTTTTTTTTTTTTTTTTGAATAGAATTGGCGACTGTGGAAGAACGAGATGAAGAGAACGAATCCAAGAGATCCCGCAAATCTTTCATGAATATCAATCATTCCGTCAAGAAAGATTATGAAAAGCTCACTTTCTACGAGCTCGCCAAATGCCCCATCATGTAAACTAAATGCCCTCAAATTTTAAATCTTAATTTTTTTTTTTTTTAAAAGATGTTTGCAAGGTATTTCGGAGAAATCTCAAAAGCTTTTTCATGTCATGCACATCTTTTCTGTATCTGATCTTGCCAATTGGAAAATCTTTCATTATGCAGAATCTTTTGTCATCGCTTCGAAATATGAAGATGATGGAGAAGAGGAAGAGGAAGAGGGAGAAGAAGAAAAATGATATATTTTTTTTTTTAAACAGTAAATAATAAAATTTCAATGAGAATACAAATTAACTTTAAAATTTAAAAAAAAAAAATGATTGACAACATTTCATTTGTAAGACAACCATAAATTTCATTTATTATCTGATAAATGATAATATTTTTAGGATATACAGTATATATTGGATTCAAATACAAATGATGAAATCCCCTCAACTAATGATGAATCCAATATCTTGAGGAAATTGCTGATCACCGAAATCAATGTTGGGAAATTGATCTTTAAGTATAATCAGCTCCAGATAGATTTGAATGAATCCAATATGG
Organism: Cochliopodium minus; assembly: GCA_024220525.1. Taxonomy (NCBI): domain Eukaryota; phylum Discosea; order Himatismenida; family Cochliopodiidae; genus Cochliopodium; species Cochliopodium minus. Next base: position 95,067 of record JAMYWO010000122.1, on the reverse strand, counting down.
ATTTGATAAACAAAATAAATAAAAAATGTGTTGAATATATCGAGAGATGGAAACAGATCAACAATTTTTTTGGCAATAATTTTTTGATTAATAGAAGAAATTTGATAGAATATATCAAGAGCAACATTTTGAACGAAAAGAATGTTGTATTGTGTCTGCAGCAGTTTAGTTACCACATGGTCTTTTGGCAGAACAAATATCAGGAGAAGATGGGACAGATAAACAATATCTACAAAGAAATAACCTTGTCGAATGTGGAGAGCAGGAACATTGAGGAGATCTTGAATTTATTTTGCAAGATGTACAACATTTCATCAAATTTGATGGAATCTTTGAGGTAAAAAACAAATTTCATAAGATTAAATAGAAATACATTACATATATAGATCCATGCTGAATATATAACTTTCATAAATTCATTTTGATGCATATAAATTTCCAGAATATGTTAATTTGTCAACAAAAATGAATTAAACTGATATTCAAATCAATTTTGTCTCATCTATAGAATGTTAAGGATCTTGATAAATTAATTAATATTTATTATTTATTTCTCAAGAAAAAATTCCAACAAGATGTATAGTTTCATAAAGATATTTTGTTATTATTTTTGTTGTGTCTTTTTATTTTTTTTTTTTTTTTTTATAAAAAGATTTATCAAGGGAGATCTCTTTGTAAATTTGCAAACAGACCACAAAAATAACAAGTTAGAAGAAATGAAGAACAAATCGATGCATTACCTCATGAAATGCAGAACAGATCTCGATAATATCTCTTTCTGGGACCTCCTCGGCCAGTACCTCAAGAGCAAGATCACCGACAACATCGACAGGGAGCTCAATCTCATTAACATCAAGCTCAACATAAACCAGAACGATCATTCTGAACAACTAAGGGCCATTCAGCCTTTGAAAGTTTATTCCAATCTTTTTATTGTCGTACTCAAATTCTGTAACATTTTTTATTTTTTATTTTTTATTTTTTTTTTATTTTTTTTTTTTATTTTTTTTATTTTTTTTATTAATTTGATTTTGATTTGATTTTATTTTATTTTTATTTTATATGAATACAAAAATTTATTTATTTTGTCAAGTCAACTTGAAAATGTTAACATTTTTTTAAGAAGAATAAAAAAGTAAAATTTATATTTTCATGTTTTTTATTGATTAAATTTTTTTTTTTTTATAATGTTAATAAGTGAGCAAGTTAAGTATTTTGGAGTCAGACTTTGAAAAATTCAACCAAATAAAACTGAACATCGAGTCGAAGAAGGAAAGGGCCGACAAAATCATCTCCAAGTTCTCACACGTGCACACGCCCGAGCCCAAACTCAACATCTCCTCCAGACCCACGCCCTCCCCTCTTCTCCAGGGGAACAATCCCTACCAACTCGACTTTGCCCCTCAAAAAATAATTTTTGACAGCGGAAATAAATTTAAAAATAATTTTGATGATATTAATAATATTGTAACTTCCAATAATGCCAATAATGACGATGGTTTGAATCTTATTGCTTCTAATGAAATCAACCATTTTAAAATCAATGATTTTTCCGCCTTCAAGAAGAATGTCAACAACAAGCGGGAGAATGAGGAGTTGTACCCCTTGAAGGACTTTTCTGAGGAGCTCGTCAATAAGAAGAACAAGAGTTTTGTTGAGTCACGTCATTTTGTTAGTCTTCATCGTGACAGAAGTGTTTCGCCTAAGAACGTCAATAAAAACGAACTCACTGAACCCAACACAAGGTACAAAAAAATGATAATTCAATTAATTTTTAACACCTATTTTTTTTTTTAAATTTTTTTTTTTTCCCCATTTAAAACATTTCATATTTAAAATTCAAAAAAAACATTTGATTATTTTTCAAAAAAATGAATTAATTATTATTTATTTTTATTTGCAAATATGAAAAATTAATTTTGTTAAAATAATTATAAATAAAGAAATAAATTTAAATAATTAATTTAACAAAAAAAAAAAAAAAAACAGCATTGTTTACGACAACACAAGCCCAACACAGCCACTCCCAAACTCCAGACCCACAAGTCCAACGCCCCTCCTCTCCAACAACAACAACAACAACAACAACAACGAAAAATCAAAATCGAAAGAGAAGCCAAACGAGAAAGAGGCAAACACAGACCCAACCACTTACATCCAACACTTCGACCCGCTCCTCTTCGACACCTCTCTCCAATCCAACTTCACCGAACCCCTCCTCCGTCAACACTTTTCCAAGTACTCCCACTTCCTCTCGTTTCTCGACTCGCGCATCGACTTCCTCTCCTTCCTCTCGCACTCGACCATCTCCGCCAAACTCTCCGCCATGTCCTCCTTCTGTGTCTCTTGCATCAACGTTCTCCAGAAGCTCGGCTTCGACTCCTCTCTCAGCGACCTCCTCGTCAAGCTTGTTCAGTCCTATTACTTCCAGGTTCTCAAGTTCAAGCATGACCATTCTTCTGTGCTCAAAAAGAATCCTCCCAACATTGATAGTAAAATAAATTTTTACATTACTATTTTCTATTTTTAATTTTAAATTTTACTTTTATTTTTATTTTTAAATTTTACTTTTTATTTTTATTTTTATTTTTATTTTTATTTTTATTTTTTTCTTTTTTAATTTTTTTGAAATAAATTTTATTTATAATTTTTTATTATTTATTTTTTATTTTTTATTTTTTATTTTTTATTTTGATTTTTGATTTTTGATTTTTGATTTTTGATTTTTGATTTTTGATTTTTGATTTTTGATTTTTGATTTTTGAT
>JAMYWO010000122.1:27621-80422 GCA_024220525.1 Cochliopodium minus | reverse complement strand
AAATAAAAAATAAAAAATAAAAAATAAAAAATAAAAAATAAAAAATAAAAAATAAAAAATAAAAAAATAAAAAATAATAAAAAAATGTATGAAGTAAATTTTTTACATGGAAAGCACCAGAATAAGTACTGATGAGCTTTTTGTAGATCATGTGAACACGAACGACGAACTTGATATTAAAGAGATGGTCGATGAAAGCCTTGAGGTCGTTATTAAGACTCTTGGCGAGGAGCTTGGAATCATTTGGCTGAATAAAAAAAAATGGTAAGATGGATTAATTATATTTCTTTTGAATAAAATATTATTATTTTTTAATTTTCATCAAATTTAAAAGATGTTTTTCAATTTATGTTTTGTGTTAAATTTTTTTGTTGTTTAAAATCAGTTTTATTTGACGTTTTTTCGTTGATTGACGAGATCAAAAAAAATTTTGAATTTGAATTTTAGTTTTTAACCAAATATATTTCAGATTTAATTTTAATTTTCATTTCATAATTTGATTTTATTTTATTTGTTATTTTTATTTCATTTTATTTTTATTTTATTTTATATTTTATTTTTTATTTTTTATTGTATTTTATTTATTATTTTTATTTATTTTTATTTATTTTTATTTATTTTTATTTGTATTTTATTTATTTTTGTTTTTTATTTTAAATTTAATTTTTTTTTTTTTTACCTTGATCTTCATCTTCCTCATCTTCTCCATGCTCCTGGCAGGAATCTCAAAAATCTTAGTGAGACAACGCAAACCATTGGCCATGATGGGATAGTCACTGCTGCTGTTGATGAGGTTGAGGAACTTGTGTCGAGGATCTTCTCCTTCTGAACTCGATGATGGTGGTGTTGTGTTTGATCATGGAGTAGAACACGTCCCACGAGATCTTGCACAGCTTGTCGTGTTTGATCTGCAACATTCTACCATCCTGTTGTGAGAATAAAAAATAATAAAAATAAAATAAAAAAAATAAAAATAAAAATAAAATAAAATAAAAAAAATAAAATAAAAATAAAAAAATTAAAAAAAAAAAAAAAAAGAAATAAAGAAATAAAAAGTAATATCAACAAAAAAATAAAAAAAAAATGATTTAAAAAGATTTAAAAAATGCATAAAAATAAAAATTTACTTTAAAAAAAATAAAAAAAAAAGAGTTTGAATTAATAATCAAAATAAAAAAATTTTTTTAAAAAAAAGTGATTTAAATTTACTTTGAAATAAAGTTGAATCAACTTTGGCAGCTTCCAAAATCTGCTCCTTTTTCAACATGACCTTAAGGATTTTCATCATGACGTATTTGCCTCCATGACGACGGAGTCGTTGCTCTGTGGCGATCCAGTTCAACATGGATCTTATGTCGTTTTGGGAGATGTTGAGCTCTTTCTTGTGGAAGTGAGCTTGATTCTAGTTATGCAAAATAAAATTAATAAAAATTTAACAAAAAAAAAAAATAAAAATAAAAATAAAAATAAAAAATAAAAAATAACTTTAATAAAAAAATAAAATGAAAAATTAAAATTAAAAATTAAAAATAAAAATATTTAAAAAATAAAAATAAAAAAATAAAAATAAAGGAACCTCCTGTAGGCTTGGGGTGAACTGAATTTGGTCCAAACCATCATATGCTCGAACAAGGTAGAGAGCCAACTTGGAACAGTTGAGAACAATGAAACTGCCTATGAAAGAATAAAATAAAAAAAACAAAAAAAAATATAAAAAATATTAAAAATAAAAATTAAAATGAAAAAAATAAAAAAAAATTTTAAATAAAAATTTTTACAAGGATTTTCGGTTATGGTGACACATTGAGTGAGACTGTTGTAAAACTTCTCCTCGAGCAAGTAGCTGGACTCGCCCTTGGATAGAACGTTGGGGTCGGACTTGAGATGAGGCTTGAGGAGATTAAAGACCATTTCCGACAAAAGTTTGTTTTGAAGGTCGTTCATCAGGAGTTCAGTGTTTTGGTACCTATTAAAAAAAAAAAAATAATGTAAACCATAAATAAATAATCAAAAAATAATAATTGAATATAAAAAATTGAAAAAAAATAATAAAAAAATGAAAAAAAAAATAAAAATTTTAAATAAAGTAAAATTGAAAAATAAAAATAAAAAAATAAAAATTAAATTAAAAAAATTAAAAATTAAAAATTAAAAATTAAAAAAAAAATGTCAAAAATAAAAATAGCTTTAAATAGTTTTTTTTTTTTACATGTTGATGATGAGAGTGTTCCACTTTTTGTTTTCCTTTTGGGAGAAATAACTGTAAAGTTGGATAGCAGCGTATTGTGAGTGTCTGAACTTTTTGAGTGCGATTTCTCTGACTGCTTGCACGATCTTTGCCTCTTCTGTAATCAACAAATCCTGAATTTGAAAAATAATAATTAAAAATAAAAATAAAAAATAAAAAATAAAAAATAAAATAAATAATGTTAAAAATAATCAAAATAATCAAAAAATATAATATAATGTTAAAAAAAAATAAGAAATTTTTTTTTACTACTATCTTTGCTTCTTTGCAAGATATTAAGAAAGAAAACTCGAACAAACTGAAGCCAGAAATAGGGAGGGATCTGTGTGCAATAAGATTCACAAGCTCAGTGCCGAAAGTGGATTTTTTTTTGATGAACTCTTCGATGGAATTATACTTGATCTAGAAAAGAAAAACATTTGAAGAAAAAAAAAAATCAACAAAATTTAGAAAAATTTTGAATAAAGAAAAAAAAAATCAAGAATTAAAAAAATAAGGTTAAAAACTAAAAATGTAAAAAATAAAAATATTTGAAATAAATATCCGCAAAAAAAAATTGTGGTTACTTGTCTCTTCTCAGTAAGGAAATTGACGAAAATGGGCATGGCAGGCTTCTTTTTCCCATATTCTGTCAACAAATCGATGATGTAAGTGATGTAATAGCTGATCAAGATGTCCATGAGACCAGTGAACAAGTCTCCCTTACACAAGAAACGCAAGTTCTCGATGGTGTCGTGTCTGTAGGGGAAGACGTCGACGGGGCTGTTGTTGGTGAGTTGGAACGCATAGGCCAATGTGTGAAAAAACTCCGCCAACTTGACTTTGTCTTCATTAATAAATAAATCTTCGAACAAAATTTGAGAACGGATGCACTCACAAAGGACATATGAAAGCTGTGAAAAAAAAATAAAAATAATGAATAAATAATAACAAAATTTTACAATACATTTAAATTTTATTTTACAAAAACAATTTTTTTATTATTATTTTAAAAAATGATTGTTACTTTTTTTTGATACAACAAGGAATTTGTGATGTTGAGATAATAAACGAGCTCAAGGAAGTTGGTCTTGTTGATCAACCCAAATATCAAATCCAAAAAAGATTGAGGTTTTCCTTGTGTGACCTTGGTGTTGATCAGATCAACAAATTTGTCGTAGAGAATGTCAGTGGCTTTAAATAAAAATAAAAAAGGATGATCAAAAGTTATTGAAAAAAAAAAATGTCCAAAATAATTAATTATTTTGTTAGCAATTATTTATATCCACTAACAAAGTTGTAAATTTCGGATTTTTAATTTTTTTTTTTTTTTACATAGACATCTACTGATGTGGTTCAAGTAAAACTCTGGCTCCACTTTTTCGAAAATGAGATTTTTGAGACTTTCTTTTTGCTTCTCGATCGTCTGCTCCGGAACAAACTCGTAATCAGACCTAGTATCCAAGTACTTGTTCTCAAACTCAATGTTCTCATACTCCAACCTTTGTTTCTTTATTAGTTTGACCTGGTTACCAAAACGAAAGGTGTTGATATCTTGATCGGTGATGGCGAAAGTCATGGTCTTTCCATCGTAAGTAGGTGGACCAATGTTGAAGGCATTCAAAACCTCCGCTTTTATGTCTTTTCTCCTAAGAGCAATACGTGTCTCACTAACTTCTTTCTGTGAGTATCTACCTCTGATACTTCCGAAAATGCTGGGCCTCAAGACAATGGAGCGGGAGGTCAAAGTATCCAACAACTTCTCCATCAACAAACGGAGAGACCTTTTGGAATTTTCGTTGAGACTGTTCCACCCGTTGAGCTTTTGAGCAACAAAAGTTTCGATATTCCCAAAGTCGCAAACAATTTCGGGCACTTTGATTATTCTCTCGTATGCGCTTTCGGGGTAGTAAAGCCCTGATTTTATTCCTATAGTGGATTCCTCTTGGGAATAATCGATATCTTCGCCTTTGTTGACGTTTTTGGTGATTGCCACCTTTATTGGGAGAAGCCCTTGCAAATGTTCGGAGCTTGGAGGTATGATTGGAACTTGTATAGAACAGAGATGTGTCCAGTTCAACATTGCCTCTTCGAAATCTGATTGATTGAATGTTTTGATTTATTTTTTTGTAACAAAAAAAAAAAAGAATATTGACCTTCAAATGTATCATAATCATCTGGATTTGGTTCTTTTGGAACCAATAAACTATCCCATGGATCTTTCTTCAATATATGATTTGATGATTTTGAAGATCTAAAATTACAAAAATTTAAATTAATCAAATTCTATTTGTAAAATTCTTCAATGACATTAGAGAAGATATTATTTGATATATAATTTCAATATTTTTATATATATTTTTACTCTGATAGGCTCAATTCATCTTCATTCGTATCGAATTCACTCTCTTCCATCATTTTGAGCTCGAGATCTATATTCTCTGTTTGAAAATCTGCCTCTATTTGTATCTCATCCAATGTCTGTGTCACTCTGGGCCTGAAATATAGGGAGGATCCCACATCTGCCATCTCTATATCCTTTAGAGCTTGGTTCATCATATCTTCCCATTTCAACAGAGCTTCTTCATATGCATGGTATTCTTGAAAATCCTTTGGATTAGGCAATGGTGTTTGGAGAATTTCCAATTTCTTATCAAATTCTTTTGTCTGTATTTTGTTGTAATATTTGTTGTATGGAGATCCCCCACTTATATATTTTATATTATTATCTGATCTTTCTTTTGGCAATTCTTTGGGTGTTTTGGGTGATGGATAGTTCAATCCAACTTTTAATAATAAAATTTATTTTGTTAGATATATATCAAAAAAATAATTTTGAATTTCTGACAGAAATTAGAGAAATATTGCCCATTTTCATCTTTGAAATAATTTCTTTTTGATTCCAATTTATTTTTGAATGGATTTTGATCATTTGTTTCTGTTTGTGTGACTTCCTCGTTTATTTTTTTTGTTTCATTATTTAGTCTTTTTTCTTCATTATTCAAACTCATCTTATGGTTCTTTATAAATTGTTTTGAATTAATTTTTATGATCCTTCTTTGTCAGTATCAAAATCTATTTTTTTTTTTTTAATTTTTCTATAGATTCATTCACAAAAGAAATATAAATATTCATACGGTATTGAAGTTATAAGGAGATCTTAATTAAATTATTGTGAATCATAAATTGTTAATTTGAAATATTTCAACCAGATTAAAGATAGATATCTATTTCAAAAGATTATAATTAAAAATTAAAAAATTCTTCTCTGTTTAAATAAAGATTTGATGTAATGGAAGATAAACCTCTTCTTTTGGAAATATCAAGTTTAATAAATCGAGAAAATGGCTTAAATGGAAGAATAAAAGCAAATTATAAGGGGGAGAAAGTAATAATAAGAATTTTCTCAATGAATAATTTCACGACAGAAGAATTGAATTCGATACCAGATATATTGAAAGATTGGAAGTTAAATTTTATAATTTTTTTATGTTTTAAATTTATTAATGAAACCAAACTATTACAACCAAAACAGCATATTATCCAAAAAGAATGGATCTGATCTTTCGATTGTGAAATTGATAGGATACTGCATCGAAGAATTGGAGAATAAAGAAAGGAATTTGTTAATTGTATCGGAATATCATGAGAATGAAATGACATTAGAAGAGAAAGTAAAGGATGGAGGGAATTATTGTTCGCGATCGCTGAGGATAGGATATTGTATCAAAGTGGCATATATCTTGAGATCAATGCATTTCGATAAACAAATAGCACATAAGAATCTTCAGCCCTCTAATATAATGATAATAGGAGAAAAAGTAAAATTAACAGAGATTGGAATCTTTAGGATATTGGAGATGGAAGCCTACCACAAATATGGACAAAAGATATATCTGACAAATTATAGCACACCAGAATATATCTCGGAAAGGAAATGCGATATACAATCCGACATATGGAATTTTGGTTTGATAATCTGGCAGATGATAACCAAATCGATGCCCTATTCCGAAAAATCCTCCCTGAGCTCAATCTCCTTCGCAATCACCAAAGGAGAAACACCCACGTTATCATCCCCCTCCTTCTCACATTGGACATGTGATGTGAGACCCTTATTGACTTCATGTTGGGCGAAGAATCCGAATGAAAGACCCATCATCGTCGATCTCTTCTCCGCCTTAAACAAATCACACTTGGGATTGCATCTTCCAGATCGAGATTCATTCAACTTTTGGATGGGCCTCATCGAGAAGAAGTGCAAGATCAGCAGAGATGAACTCACACACTATTTTGAGCCTTTTTGCGACTTATCCATCACTTGGGAGCTGTTTCTCTCCAAAGTATGTGAAGAAGTGGACTTTAATTTTTTTCCGGCATCAGGACAAGACTACAGAGTAACTTTATTTTCTAAAACCAATAATAAAATTGATTTTTGTATCTTTGAGACTAAAAAAAAAAATTAACAGTCTTTTAACAAATTTTAATAAATTTATTCACTTTAATTTTAACTGATCAATCATTTAAATTTGCTAATATTTCCTTTATTTTATAATTCTTTTCTAGAACTTGCCTTTGGAAATAAAATGTCTTTACAGGATTGTAATAGATAACCCCCTCGAAACCAAACCCTCCGAAGCGATTGTAAACTTGACCAAGTTTGGAAAGGTCGTCAAAGTGTTTGGTCCCTTGGGAAAGAGGATATTGCCAAGAATCAGGAGGACTTTAGCAATGAGGTGGTTTTATGGTCATTTGACAAGAGAAGAAGCTGTCGAAATGTTGTCTAAAAGCAAAAAAGGTAAAAAATAAAAAAATAAAAAAATTTTAATAAAAAGTTTTGTAATTAAATTTAAAAAATACCAAATAAAACTTTATCTCTTTAAAAAAATACTTTTAATAATTGATTCTTGAATGCAAAAAGATTTTAATTATTACAAGTTGTTGATTAATTTTGAATTTTTTAAAAAATAGATTAATTTATATTCTCTTATTAATTCATTAAAAAAGGAGAGTATTTGATGCGATTCAGCGACACTGGTAGCCTCTCTCTTCATTTGAGAGAACGAAAGTCCATACGGAGCTACAGAATCGAAAGGAAGAAGGAGTATTACCAGTGGGACTCGAAGAAATGGGAAAAGCTTTCGGAAATAATAACCGCCATGAAAACTAGTGGAATTTTGAAAAAAGCTTTTCAACTCTCCGACAACACTTATCCCTTTTCTGATTTATTTCCTATTGTCAACAAAGGTAAATATTCATACAAGATAAAATTTATTCAGTCATTCAATTTTGATTATTTTCGATATTTATTTTTTATTTTTTTTTTATTTTTATTTTATTTTTATTTTATTTTATTTTTATTTTATTTTTATTTTATTTTTTATTTTTATTTTTTAATTTTTACTTTTTAATTTAATATTATTTTTATTTTTATTTTTATTTTTATTTTTACTTTTGTGTCATTTATATTTTTTTTTAATACAGAAATCAAGTCGAGGTGGCCTTCGGAGTTTTACTCAGAAACTTCCGAGAAGCTTTCCAATTCGCATTCTTGGGTATATCTCCCTTTTGGGGATTACGTGTATATATATGGTGGCACCGACAGGAATTTCAAAACTTTCTTCAATGAGATGTGGAGTTTTCATTTTCCTTCCAAGTCTTGGAAGTTTGAGTGTAATGGTAAAAAGAATTTTTGAATAAAAATAAAAAATATAATAAATTAAAAAATTATAATATAAAATTAAAATTAAAGATTACAAAATTAAGTAATTTCAATAAAAATAAATTTCTTCAAAATATTTCGTTATTAAAACAAGATCACTTTATGTGATTGAAATTAAGATTTTAAATTTTTTTCAAAGGGCCAAAACAAATGGACCTTGTCAATATTTTTTCTGCACAGTCGTTAATGTACAAAAATTATTTTGTGGTTTTGTTGCAGACACAAATAGCATGTAAAGAAAGGATCTTGATGTTCGATATGGGTAAGAAAAAAAATTCAGTAAAATAAATAAAATGAACAAAAAAAAGAAAAATAAATAAATAAAAAATGTGAACAAATAATTTAGTAAAAAAAAAAAAATTAAAAACAAAGACAAATTACAAATTAATTTTTTTGGCAAAAAAAAAATGTATCGAAAATTTTTAATTTAAAAAAAGATTAATGTTTTTAAATAATCAAAATAAAATTTATGAAAAAAATTTTAAAACCAAAAAATTTGACTATTTGCAATAAAATTTTAAAATTTAAAAAAATTATTTTCACAGAAAATAATTTGGAGCATAAAACAGTAGAAGTTCCCGAGGGGATAGTGTTCAACGGATACAGTGTGATATACAAAGAGAAAATGTACGTGGTCTTCACTTCAAACTCAAAAACTTTTTTTTATAAGTACTGTTTTTCCGAGAACGTATGGTCTCCCATTCTAATCGCAGGTAAGCCTCCTGTTTTGGACGAGTATGCCACTACTTGTCTTGTGTATGATAATTGGTAAATTTTTTTTATTTTTCATCAATTTTTTACTTTTTTATTTTTTTATTTTTTATTTTTTTATTTTTCTTAATTTTTTTTATTTCATTTTTTTTTTTTTGATTTTTTTTTTGATTTTTTTATTTTTCTTAATTTTTTATTGCATTTTTATTTTTATTTCTTTTCGTTATTTTTGATTTTTTTAATTTTTTTTGATTTTTTTATTTTTTTCACTAGGTATATTATTGGGGGAGAATCTGTACAATACAAAATTCCAGAGTTTTGGAAATATTCCTTTCTGGAAGACAAATGGCAAAATATACACCCTTCTGGTAAACATTTTTCTTTTTTTGTAATTAATTTATTTTTAATCTATTTTTTGTTGATTTTTTATTTTTTATTTTTATTTATTTTTTTTACATTAGGCATAGATTCGTTCCGGGCGAGAAGCAAGCACAAAGCAGTCCAAATGGGACATTATGTATTATTAACAGGGGGAAAAGTAAAAAAAAATTAAAATTTTTTTTATTATTTTGTTTTATTTTATTTTATTTTATTTTTTTATTATTTTTTTTTGTTATTTTTTTATTTTTTTATTTTTTTATTTTTTTTAGTCTTGGAACAATTTGTTGCTTCAGAAAGATGCTTTTTTTCTATTCGACACTATAGATAACAAAATCTGCCGACTAAAGCCCTTTTTGGAGAACAAAGGGACATACGGGCACATATTCGTGACATACAAGGTTATTTAATAAAAAAAAATTTATTTTTTATTTTTTTTTTTAAATTTTTTTTTTTTTTTTTTTTTTAACATTCTAAATATTTTTAAATATTTTTTTTTAAAAATTAGAATATTCCTCATATTTTACTTGGCAGACACACTCCACTACAAGAAGATGGCTACCAGTACTGGTATTGGAAAATAGAAGGTGATCTCTAATACTTTTTTTGATTTTTGATTTCTTCATTTTTTTATTTTTTATTTATTATTTTTTTTAATTTTTATATTTTTTTGATTTTTTTTTAAATTTTTTTTCTTATTTTTTTGTTTTCCGCAGGATTTTGGTCAACTGAATTGAACGCATTGATGCCTTCGCACATCACTGATGTCGTGTACACCATGCTCCTGATCAGAAAGAGGAGGGAGTCCATTGTGTATCGGGTGCCCAAGAGACTTCTTTTCTATCTCTTGTCTTTTCTAAAGTGTTGAATGGAAAAATAATCTCCCTTTTTGTCATTATTTCCATCAGTTTCTTTTTTTTTGTGAATATCAATTTTTTTATTTAATTAATAAATTATTATAAATTTCCTGGTTTTTAATTTGAAACTTTGAGATATTGTAAATTTTAAATTTCTAAATTTTTTTTTAAATGATGCTGAATGAGCAAATCATTTTACAAAGGTTGATTATTCATTTCTAGCAAAACTTTCATAACATAATTGAAAAATATTTTTAAAAAATGAATAGAAGAAATTTACATAAACATAGATAACAATATTCAACCCAATAAACTTGATAAAGAAATAAATGTAACTTTTGATAAAATAGAAAATGGCCCTTCAGAAAATATGGGGACTAATGAAATCGATTATCCCATTTATCATAAAAGATTGGCTTTGTGTATAGGTGTGGGAGAATTGATGAATGGTTATCCATATGGATTGAAAAAAATACCAACAGAAAATGATATCAATCAAGTTGCAAATGCTTTTGAATCTTTGGGATTCGAAGGATATGCAAAAGATAATAAGATAGAAAGACATAACAATAAAACAAAGAAACAAATTGAAGGAATTTTCTCAAATTTCGCCAAAAATTTAAAAAAAGAAAAAGGGGAGAGGATATTGGTGATTATATATATTTCAGGACATGGAATAAAACAAGATGAAAATACCTATTTGTTTTTACCATATGATTATGATAAAAATGATGAGTTTGATACAGTGATAGATTTGCAAGATTTCAAAAACAAAGTTCTCAGATTCAAATGCGTTCACTCTATGATTCTCCTTGATTGTTGTTATTCTGGTGGCATATTTAGGNTCTAAGAATGGATCAATATTAATCAACATAAACAAATGATAATATGATTATATTCAATCAATGATCAATTTATATACCATTATATGTTGAAATATAAAAATTGATACAAATTATATTGCGCATATTAAATTCTTACAAAAAAATTTTCATTAAATTTTGAATAAAATTAAGGTGATGGACTATTTACTTTTCTTCCCAAGTTTGGTGATGTTCGAGAGATCTCTGAAAATTTCGAGGATGGGCCGATGAAGCTAAATAGCAAAGATACAAATAATTCTACAAAAAACCAAAAAGTACTTGTGATATTCAAGATAAACATCTACCAACTTTAAATGTTTTAAAAAAAATTTGGCCAATATCTCAAAATTACCATATTCTCGAAGTAAAAGATTATTCTTATTATTTAAATTTAAATTTGTATGAGAATATATCTTTTTGATCTGGTCTCTTTGCTCCGCCTTATGAGGATACCTACGCTTTGCCACGAAAAGTTCCGGCAAGTCATTTAGGGAGTTTTATAATCACACAGGGATCCTCTCAGAAATTAAAAAAAAATTGAATATTTGAAAATTTGTTAGTAAATATATCAAAGAATGGATCAATATCAATCAACATATACAAATATTATTATATTCAATCAATGATCAATTTATATACTATATATATGCATATCAATTAAATTCTTACAAAAAATTTTTTATTTGTTTCATTTATTTTCTCTAATTTACAATTTAAGTGAAGATTGGAGAAAATAGGGATGTTCAAAACAATGTGATAACTTTAACATTTTCTGTTTCTCAAAAGCTCAATAATATTAGAAACAACAAAAAACAAAGACAAAAGGAATGCAAGATTGCAATAAATTTATTAATTCAACAATTTTAAAAAATGGTGTATTTTATCGTGATATTTATTGATGTCGATCTCTCCAGAGTGATTGAAGAAGAATTTATTTTCTTCAAGAATATTCTCCAAACTTGAGTATAGCTTGGAATCAATTGGGGATGTTCCATATTTGGTGACAAACAAAAATTTTTTTGAAGATTTCACTTTTTCGATTTGTTCTATCCAATCATCAAGATAATCATTCACACCTATTCTTGATTTCAAAAAAAATATAATTGCCTTATGTTTTCTTGAATCAAATTCAGAATTCAAAAATTCAACTTTTGATTCCTTGTTCTTTATTAGATCAATGATTGGTTGCAATTCATTGAATTCTTGTTTTTCATCCTCCAATTTCCAAATTCCAACTGTTTTATCCTTTCCTTCTGTATTATTATCCTTTTCTTCAACTAAAGCTAATTGGAATATTCTTCGGTTTTGGTGGATTTGTAAAAAATGATTTTCGTTTTTTTCTGTTTGATCTTTATTCTTTATTTGAGGAGCATCCAGACTGATGTTGAAAAATTTGGCTTCTATTTTTATTTTTTCTTCAAAATTTTTTTCAATTGTATATTCTTCCCCTTGTGCTTGATATCTCACGAAATTGAGCAATCCTTTCACAGCATCTATATCTCTCTCGTAATAATCATTTCCCTTTGAATCCTTAGATGGAACCTCGCCATTTGGATAAAGAGAAGCGTTTTTGTGATTTGTTTCCATTTCCTTATTCCAAATTTTATTATTTGGATTATATTTGATGAGATTCTCTTTCTTTATTGTCAGTACATTCCCTGATACATTAATTGTTTTAAATTGATTTGATTTGTTTCCCATTTTTTCTTTATATAAAGATATAATTTTTTCAAAAAATGAAATTGGAATAAGGTTGTCCATTTTTTTTTTTTTTAATACCCTTTGAAAAGAAAAAAAATATAAAAAAAATGAATGTTTTGGAAGTGACGGTTGGTGACAAATCTATTGATTTAAAATGGGAGAAAGTTGAGTTTCTTTGCAATACTAAATTCAATGGCTTTTCATTAAAGATGAATTATGAAATGTTACTCAGCAATAAAAATTTGAAAAAATTTTCTTGCAAAAATCTAGTTCCTAGTACTGAATATGAGTTCATTCTATTTGGTCATTTTGAAGAAACAAAAATAATAAAACAAAAGGGATTTTTTTTTGATTCTGATGTGGAAGAATCTGTCCTTAAAGAAACTTTATTGGAAAAAATAAAAATAACAACCAAGCCTTCTGAGAAAGCTAATTTTGAAGAATATGAAAAGTTGTATGAAACAGTAAAGAATTATAAACCTAATACATTGGATTTAGGAGAAAAATTGGGCTACAAAATAAATTGCTGCAATATATTGATTGTTGGGGAAACAGGATGTGGGGTAATCTAAATTAATTTTGTAATTTAATAAATCAAATAATTTTCCAAAATTTAGAAATCTTCTTTTATCAACTCATTGATAACTTCCTTTCAGAATCAAGGGCAAATTTCTCAATTCTTCTCAACATTAAAATCTGATGATCATGTCACCACAGAATTCAAATGTATTGATCTTTCAACGAAAAATGGTAATATCAGAATCTTCGATACTTGGGGATGTGGTCCAAAAACTTACAATCTTGATGAAATTGGTGCATTATTGAGTGGAAAACTCCCTGTTGGATGGAATATGTCACACAAGATTCACCAAGAAGAGATGGTCTCAAATCCAACTTTAAACGAGAGCATGCACTGTTTAATTTTGTTGGTCAGTTTACAAAATCATGATAACCTGAATTATTTTAAAAAATTTAATCAATTCAAAGAAGCAGCATTGAGCAGAGAGATCCCATATTTAGTTGTGGTGACCAAGTGCGATGAAGAATCCGAAGAATTAAGAGAGGATCCCATCAAAATATTCAAAAACAAAAACCTTGAAAAGGTGAAAGAAAAGATCCACGACATCACAGGGATAAATCTTGGCAATATTCTTCTAGTGAAAAATTATTATCAGGAACCTTTTCCTACCACGGAAATTGATTATATCATCTTGAGAGCTTTCTGTAAAATCCTTTATTTCTGCGACGAATACTACAAAAGAGCAATTCATGATCCCAAAATACTTGGCCTAAAAATAAACCCTTTACCACAGCCACAGCCACAGCCACAACAACAGCCACAACAACAGCCACAGCCACAACAACAGCCACAGCCACAGCCACAAACTAGTGAAAAAAAAATTCTCTTTGTTGCAAGTTCAAAGAACAAAAAAGGATTCAAACAAATCTTCCTATCTGCCAACGAGTTGAACTTAAATGTTATGAAAGAAAAAATAGTCCAAAAATTCAACTTGGAAATGGAAATTTCCAGAATCTTTGAACTTGATGACAGTGGAGACGAAATCGAGGTTGATGAAGATGAATCTGTTAAAAATTTTGGCAACAAACACAAAATCTACTTTGATATTGATTGAAAAATATTCTTTAATAAATTTTGTTTATGATATCTGATGAAATTTTTCAAATCCAAATACAGAATCACAATTTTTCAAATCCAAATACAGAATCACAATTTTTCAAATCCAATCCAAATTTCTGTTAGTCACCATGAGAATAGTTATGTTGGTTGCAGTTAATCTTTCTTAAGAAATCTGGTGAATTCAAAGTTATTTTCAAAAAATAAAGATTAGATTTCCATAATGAGATGATGATTCTGATGGCAAAGAAGATATTAGCAATGATAAAAGCGAAGATTCATCTGTGAACGATGAGGAAGAATCTTAAAGAAGAAATATAAATATAAATAACGATCAAATAAAAAATTTTATTCAAATACATTCTATTTCAAAGTATTGTTGTTTTATTACCTTTCAATTCTCTGGTTTTTAAATCTCTTGTTTTTCATTATATCGTTATTTATGGCGCAATTTGATTTATAAAAAAAATCTAAATTAGGAATCAAAATCTTTTTGTTAATTTTATGTTTTACCAAGATGCAAAAACGATAATCTTTTGGAAATACAAAAAAAATTTGAAGGGTTTTTCAGAGAAAATTAAATTTGATCCAAATATAAATATTTATATTTGCATAATCTTCAATCTTATATGCTCCTTCCCAAAATCCATGTTGATAAATTATATTCTTGTATTAAAACTTGTTTAGTATTCAACAGTCCTAATTTTTTTTTTTTTTTTTCAAAATTTTTTTAAAGGTAAATAGAGAAAACAATTTCAACATTCTTTCAGAGTTAATTAATGAATCATATTGTGTAAACAATTCAAATGGTGGTTCCAAAATTTATAACCAAACGAAAAATAATAAAAAATGCCATTTTCTTCAATTCTGATCAACAAAGGATTTTTCCTTATTATAACAAATAGCAACAATGGAAATGTGTAATTAAATAAAGACATGAGTGGAATAAGGAAGAGAAAAAAAATAAGGAATCATAGACAAATTTTGAAGTTTAAATTTCGTTCAATTTCCATTAAAATCTGATTTTTATTTCATTTCTTCCTCAATCAATTTCTTTGGTAAATCAATTATTTTATCTAACAAAAAAGAGAAATGAAATATAAATGAAGCGAAATTGAAGTAACTTTTTCTCTTGGGGATATAAAAAAAAATCATTCATCTCTCTATATAATTTACAGTATGCGAATCAAAAATTAAAATAAAATGAAACAATCAAAGTTTTATTCTTCAAAATCCTCTGTCTCATTGAGCAATATGGTTCTGTTATATAAGTCTTTGAGCTCAGGGTTGGTTTTGAAACAGAAACACTGGATCAAAACAACAAAATCAAAAGTGAGGGTTCCCAAACTAAAAAAGAAAAAAAATCAAAAATGAATTTAAGTTGATTTAAAATTTAAATTGATTTAAAAATAAAAAAATGTAAAAAATATAAAATATAAAAATGAATGATTTAAAATAAAATGAAAAAATGAAAAAATATAAAAATAAAAAAATATAAAAAATAATAATATAAAAAATAAAAATATAAAAAATAATTAAAAAATAAAAATAAAATGAAAATAAAAATGATGATTAAAAATAATAAATCATTTATACAAAAATAAAATCAAAAACAATAAAAGTTAATCAATTAATTGATTATTTTTTAAAGTTAATCACCTTCCAATCAGCCAAGGAAATTTGGACCAAATGTAGTCCCATTTTTGAGAATAGACGAGAATGGAAGCAGCGTAGGAGCAGTTACCCAAAATGGCGCAAATGAACATAGTGATGGCAATCCCTTCTGTTGATCTTCTTTTAAACTAGGGAAAATAAAAAAACAAATAAAATAATAAAAAATAACAAGCAAATAAAGAATAATAAAAAATAAAAAATAAAAAATAAAAAAATAAAATAATAAAAAAAATACATAATTAAATTAAAAAGAAATAAAAAAGAAAAAGAAAAATAAAAAATAAAAAATAAAAAATAAAAAAACATACATAAAGAAAAAAAGAAATAAAAATAAAAAATAAAATCAAAAAATTTAAAAATATAAAAATAAAAAATGAAAAATAAAAATAAAAAATAATAACAAGCAAATAACAAGCTAATAACAAATAATAAAAAATAAAATAAAAAATAAAAGTTACATTTTTAATGATTTGAGGGATTCTGGAACCAAGGTACATGACAGCGGAGATCCAACCACAGACTAACCCAATCACAAGTTCAGCCTCTTTGCCGTCCGAATCACTGACTCCCAAAAGAGCTCTGGTGGTAGATTTTACTCCGTTGGCGAGTTTGAGGCTTGAAAAAACGAGATCTCCTGAGTACATCTTGATCAATCCAAAAATTCCTTTAAAAAAATAAAAAAAAAATGATAAACAAAATAAAATGATAAATTAAAAAATTATTAAAATAAAAATAAAAATAAAAATAAAATTAAAATTAAAAAAAAATTAATTAATAAAAATAAATAAAAATTAGAAAAAACAAAAAAGTAAAAGACAATATTAGTTAATTAATTAATAACAATAAATATAAAATTGAAAATAAATATATAAATAAAAATAAAAATAAAAATAAAAATAAAAATAAAAATAAAAATAAAATAAATTACCAATGACAAAAAAGATGGAAGGGAAAAAAGCGAAGAAACGCTTCTCTTGCTCGTTGATCTGCATCTTGTCAAACTCCTCCTCCTTCTTCTTGTTGTAGATGTGCAAGCCGATCCACTGAACCAACAACACGATGTCAATGAAAACAAAGTAGATGGCAGTGTATACTTGGGTGGGAAGTTGTTTGGTGAGAAGGGATCCTGCCAGATTGGTGGAGTCACCTAGAAACCATTCCACGAGAAATATTGGGCTCAGTGCTTCTGCTTTCTTTGCCCTTTGATTCTTTATGATTTGACTTTTAAAAAAATTTTTTGAAATAATGTTTTAGATGAATGAAATAAAATACAAAAAATAAAAAATAAATAAAAATAAAAAAAATAAAAATAAAATGAAAATAAAATAAAAATATTTAATAAAAATAAAAAATAAATAAAAATAAAATAAAAATAGTTTTTGACTCTCAAATTTATCTCAAAATCTTATTAAATTTCTTTAAAACTAAATAATCTTTGAACATTATTTACTTTATGGAAAATACTTTTCAAAAAAATTCTCTTTTGAGAAATTTAGAGTAGATATCTTATCCTCTCGATGAACTTTATCCATTTGGAATATGTTGAATAAAATATTTTTAAATTAATTATTCTAGTGAGTATATTTTATAATCAGGGTTGGAAGGATAGATGATTGTAATTAGATCCCTATTTTCCAATTTAATTCATCTTTATATTCCAATCTGAGGAATGATTATTTATTGTACAGATAACGGTGCATTGGATATATTTTAGATTCTCATCAATTATTTTGGTGTATTTTTAAGAGTATTGTAATTTGATTAAAATCTTACGGAATTTGAGCAAAGATCCAAAATAAAATCGATAGAAGACCCAATACTATGGATATTTCATCCTTTAATAAATAGATACAATCATAGCCAAAATATTTTGCCCATTCTATACATTGATCTGTCATTTTGTTTGCTTCAACAAAATTTTTCAAGCAATATTTTTTTTATTTTTTATTGTTCAAAAGAGGAAACAAAAAAAATGGATAGGATATCATAACCAATTTGATATATAAAGACAATATTATTTGAACAATATAATAATATATCCTCATTTGATATTTTAAAAGATTGGGGAATTTGAACTATAAATTAATATAAATTGAAGATCTATCCTTATTTATAATTTAGGCTCTTTAATGGTGAATAAAAATCCGAAGAAATTGGAACAGTGAAAAAAATAAAACAAAAAAGTTCGAGTATTCAAAATAAAATTTAAAAATAAAAAAAAACTTTTAAAAAAAGAATGGAATTGAAGAATGATGAAGAATCAAAAAGATTGTTAAAATCTGAAGAAAGAGAGGAGAATTGGCAACGATTTGGTCCTTATCTTGCAGAGAGACAGTGGGTAAAAAAATTTTTTTTAAAAACACTGATATTAACCTCCGCATACAAAATAGGCAACAGTGAGAGAAGATTACTCTGAAGATGGGTAAAATTTTTTTTTTAATTACAAAGCAAAATAACTAATCTAAAACTTCCTCTCCTTAAGAAATTGCTGGGATTATTTCCCTCATGATCATTCACGCAGCAGAGTCTATAGATTTGGTGAAGATGGATTGTTCGGGATCACTGATAGAGAATGCAGATTGTGCTTTTCGGTGGGATTTTGGAATGGAAAGGATCCCATCTTGAAAGAAAGATTATTTGGATTGACTGGTAAAATTGAAATTATTTTGTTTTAATAATTTCTCTGAAAACATAAATATAATAATTAATATAAATCACTTTCAATTTTAAAGGACCTGAGGGCAATCATGGTGAAGATGTCAAAGAGGTATTAAAAATTTACAAAAGAAATCAAGATGTTTTTAACAATTTTTCTTTTTAAAAACAGCAATACTTCTACCTCGAATCTACCCCAACGCACTCTTACATGAAGAGTCTCTACAAATACCCACAGAACGAATTCCCATACACAGCTTTGCTGAATGAATCCTTGTCAAGGAAGAGCGACCCAAGACTTCCAGAATACGAGTTGTTGGACACTGGGATATTCGACAATAACGAATATTTTGATATATTCACTGAATACAGCAAAGTAAAAAAGCTTTTTTTAATAAACATCTGATTTACTTTGCTTTTTAACTTATTTAAATTCTAATTTGCTTTTTTTTTATTTTAAGAACGACCCTAATGACATTCTCATCAAGATCTCAATCTTTAATAGATCTGGTAATGAGGCTGACTTGCACGTGCTGCCTACTTTGTTTCACAGAAACTGGTGGTCATGGGGTAATACAAATATTTGATCTTTGTTAATTAATATTTTAAAATTTATTTTTTCTGAAAAGGGTGTAAATATGAGTCTTGTGAATGGCTCAAACCTTCCATCAAACAAGTAGACAAAAAAATTATAGCTTCCCAAAAAACCTCAGGGCTCGAGGACTTCTACCTCGAAAGCGAGGCTATTGAAAAAAATTTTGAAGGTAATAAAATTAAAAAAAAATTAAAAAATTTGATAAAATTTATTCTTTTTTGATAATATTTTTTAATATTTTTTAATCTTTTTATAATATTTATTTTTTGATAGAGGGAAAAGAAATTGGTAAACAATGCTTCCTAAGAAAACCCGTAGAATTCATTTTCACAGAGAACGAAACTAACTTCGAGAGGTTGTACGGTACAGAAAACCCCTCTCCATACGTCAAAGACGCTTTTCACAACTACGTCATCACGGGGGACACCAAGTACGTGAACCCCAACAAGAAGGGAACAAAGGCAACTCCACATTACAGTCTTCACTTTGGAGCTCACGTAATTTTTTTTTTGAATATATTTGTTTAATATTATATTTTTTTTTAAAAATTATTTATTTTTATTTTTTTTTGTTTATTTTTTATTTTTTATTTTTTATTTTTATTTTCATTTTTATTTTTATTTTTATTTTTATTTAATATTTAAAATGTTTTTTTAAAATGAAGGGAGAGGTAGTTCTTAAACTAAGACTCAGATCAACTGAGAGCAAAATTTCACCAGAAAGCGTTTTCGGTGATTTTGACAAAATCTTCGACCTCAGAATGGAAGAGAAGGATATTTTCTACAACAACAAAATCCCCAACACCCTCACCAAAGAAGAGAGAAACATAGTAATACAAGGGTATGCTGGTTTGCTCTATTCTAAAAAGTTTTATCACTACGTGGTTGAAGATTGGATAGAAGGAGGTAAAAAAAAAAAAAATTTTTTTTATTTTTTATTTGTTTTGTTTTTTTATTTTTTTATTTTTTTATTTTTTATTTGTTTTGTTTTTTATCATTTTATTTTTTATTTTTATTTTTATTTTGTATTTGTTTTGTTTTTATTTTTTATTTTTTATTTTTAAAATTTTATTTTTATTAATTATTTTTTATTTATTATTTTTTAATTTTTATTTTTATTCTCAATTATTTTAACTTTAGATCCTAATTTCCCAAAGCCTCCAGAAAGCAGAAAAAAGGGAAGAAATTGCGATTGGGAACATTTCTTCGCAAAAGACATTCTCATCATGCCTGACAATTGGGAGTACCCATGGTTTGCTAATTGGGGTATTTACATTTTTTTTTTTAGTATTATTAATAATAGTTTTTTATTTAAAAATTTTCTCATTTTTAATTATTTAAAAATATTTTATTTTATTTTTAGATTCTGCGTTTCACATTGTGACTATGGCGGATATTGACATCTATTTTGCCAAAAAACAAATTCTCCTCTTTTTAAAAGATTGGTACATGAACCCCCAGGGACAGATCCCTGCATACGAGTTTGCTTTTAACGATGTCAATGTAAATATTTTTTATTTTTTATTTTTTATTTATTTTCATTTTTGTTATTAATTTTTTTTCAATTTATCAGCCTCCGACATTAATTTGGAGTGCATGGAAAGTCTTTAAAAAAACAGAGAAGATGGAGGGAAAACTAGACTACGAGTTCCTTTCAATTGCTTTCAACAGATTTTTGTAAGAAAACTTCATTTTTATTTTTTATTTTTTTTTACATTATTTATTATTTATTATTTATTATTCATTATTTATTTATTTATTTATTTATTTATTTATTATTTATTATTTATTTATTATTTATTTATTTATTTATTTATTTATTTATTACTTATTATTTATTAATTTATTTATTTATTTATTTATTTATTTATTTATTTTATTTTATTTTATTTATTTTTATTTTTATTTTTATTTTTATTTTAACGATGTCAATGTAAATATTTTTTATTTTTTATTTTTTATTTTTTATTTATTATTTATTTATTTATTTATTTATTTATTTATTTATTAATTATTTTTAAATTATTAAATTAATTTTTAGAATCAATTTTACATGGTGGGTAAATAAAAAAGACGTGAACGGAAAAAATTTGTTCTCAGGAGGTTTCTTGGGGCTGGATAACATTGGAGTCTTCGACAGATCCCAGAAACTCCCCATCGGTGCAGAAATCATCCAATCCGACGGTACTTCATGGATGAGTTTCTATTGTATCCTCATGATGAAAATGGCTTTGAAACTTGCTGGTAAATAATTTTTTGATTTTTAATTTTTATTGTTTGATATTTTTTTTGTTCATAAAATTTATGGTTTTTTAAATAATTAAAATTTTTAAATTTTTTTCATAATTTTAATTGCTTATTTTTTAAAAAAAAATATTTAATTTTTTAAAAAATATTTATTTTATAATTTTTATTTTTTTATTTTTTTGTTTGTCTACTTATATTCATCCTTTTAATTATTTAAATTGTTTTGTCTATTTTTATTTATTTTATTTTATTTTTTTTATTAAAAATCTAATAAATTTTTTATTTCTTCAAAATATTTCTAAACTTTTTTCTAAAACAAAGAACACAACAAAAGTTATGAAGACCTCGCCACAAAGTTTTTCGAGCATTTCGTATCCATCAGCAAATCCATCAACAACTTCAACGGAAACGGTCTCTGGGACGAGAAAGATGGGTTTTATTACGACCACTTATTAAGCGACAACAACATGTGTTCCATCCCACTAAGATCTATGGTAATTTTTTTTTTTATATGTCATTTTTTCAAAAAAAAAATTTTTGAATATTTTTTCTCATTTTTAAATAATTTAATTAAATTTTTATTTTTTATTTTATTTTTTATTCTTTGAATTTTTTATTTTTTAAAATAATTTATTTTTTATTCTTCATTTTTTTTATTTATTTATTTTTTCTTATTTTTAAATAATAATCAAATTTATTATTTATTTTTTATTTTTTATTTTATTTTATATTTTTCATTTTTCTTTTTAATTTGTTTATTTTTTATTTTTTTTTTTAAATTATTTATTTCACAAATTTGTTTCTCAGGTAGGATTGATTCCTTTCTATGCCATGGGAAACTTTCCCGTTTCTGTTTTGGAAAAATACCCAGAGTTTAAAAAGAGGTTTTTCTAATTTTTTTTTTCCTGTAACATTCTTTAATCTTTTTTTATTTTTTTGAATGAATTAGAACTCAATGGTTCTTTGAGAACAAGAAAGAGCTCTCCAAAGAAATTTCCAAAGACAACAAGCTTATACAGCTCGCTATACCAAAAGAACACAACATCTTGTCCGCATTTAAATACGTAATTTAAAATTTAATATTTTTTTAATTTTTTAATTTATAATTTTATGGTTTATTTTTATTTTTTATTTTAAATAATTAAATTTTTTATTTTTTATGTTTTTTGCTTTTTTATTTTATTTTTTAATTTACATGGTTTATCTTTATTATTAAATATTTTTTAATTATTTTTTTTTACCATCTATTTTTCAACAGATGTTAATTATTTTTTATGTTTTATTTTATTTTTTTTCATTTATTATTTCTAGGTTTTTGACGAGAACGAATTCCTTTCAGAATTTGGAGTTAGATCACTATCGAAATACTACGAGAAAACCCCTTACTACTTCAAAACAGAGACGGAGACCTATTCTGTCAAGTATGCTCCTGCAGAGAGCGAAACTTCCATGTTTGGTGGAAACTCTAATTGGAGAGGCCCTATTTGGGTAAAAAAAAAATTCATTTTTAAATTTTTTATTTTTTATTTTTTATTTTTTATTTTTTATTTTTTTATTTTTTATTTTTTTTTATTTTTTAATTTAATTTCTATTCTATTCTTGATAGCTTCCTGTCAATTACTTGTTCATTGATGGTTTACAAAAAATTAACAATTTTTATGGAGAATCCTTCCAAATGGAGTTCCCGACCGGTTCTGGCATTAAGAAGAACTTTGTGGAAATCAAACAAGATCTCCAACAGAGATTGGTCAACTTGTTTCTGCCTGACAAAAATGGTAACAGGCCATGTCATGGTGGAGACGAAAGATGGGTAATTATTTTTTGAATTTTTTTTATAATTTTTTAATTTAATTTTATTTATTTTTATTTTATTTATTTTTTTAACTTATGTTTAATTCTTTTTCGTCAGGCCAAAGACCCACATTGGAAGGACTACGTTCTCTTCTACGAGTACTTTCACGGAGATAATGGCAGGGGCTGCGGAGCCAGCCATCAAACAGGATGGACTTCTCTTGTATGTAATATACTTCAAGACATTGGAAAAATGAGAACCAAACAACCTAAAAGAAATTAAAATATAATATTATTAAATCGTTAAAAAAGAAAAATATATTATCAGTTTTTTAACTATTTAACAATAAGTTTTTCGACACTTCATTTTAAATAAATGTTTTGATCATTGGATTGTTTTGTATGAAATGAGATCGACCATATTTTGCTCAAAAGTTTCATCGTGGATAATAATAATAAAAAAAAATTCAATTGTTTGATTTTTGGTTGAGGAGACATTAAGAAAATTATTAGGAGTAAATGAATAACAATAATAAATCACCACAATTGATCAAAAAATTTCAACCACCAAAAAAACCACTCCCTACACCAACCACACCGAGAAAATTGATAAATTCTCCTATCAGTGAACGAAAAGATTATAATAATGATTCAAATGCACCTAAAAACAATACAAGCAATCAAATTGTGAAGAATAAAAATTCACCAATCAATTCTCCTTTAAGTTCACCCAATCTCAACAATAAGGTGATGAAAGAACTTCCTATCAAAGATAATCCAGGATCACCACAGAAGGTGGTCAAGATAAAGATGTACAAGAAGCATGGCTCTTTGAAATCTCCCATCAAGAATCCCACCAAATATCTCAGCACTCAGAATAATAATAATTCACAAGAAGAGGATGATAATGGGAGCAGTGAAGATTCAATTAATATCAACAACAATAATAATATTGCTACATCCAATAATATCACATCTAATAATGTTAATGATGGTTCATATAACCAAAATATTAACAATAATAATATATCCAGCAGCCCCATTAATCTCCCCAAAAAAACCAATGGTAACAATATCTCTTTCCGCAAAAGCATAGGGAGCAATAACAACACCCCCATCACCCTCAGGAAGAACACTGTAGTGCTGGAAAGGAATACCACGAAGCCCAGCACCAATACCAGTCCCAACATGTTAGATAAGGATCTAAATCTCAACAACATCAATCTCAATTTCAATAAGAAGAAGGAATCAAGCGATCACATCCAACATTTGAAGGATCATTACTACAGCTACATCGTCAATTGCTATCAGACCAGGATCCTGGACATCTATTCGAATATCGCCAAGGATAAAGAGGAGATGGCCACCCATATCGCCCTGGCTTTGTGTGATTATCAGCAGACCACTCCTGAGAGCAAGAATCTCAATTATAAGAAGGGTGATATCATCCAGATTTTGGAGCAGAGGGAGAATGAATGGTGGCAGGGGAAGAGCGACAAATCATATGGTAAGAATAGAGAAAACAATATAACTTATATTTCATCCTTAATTTAAGAAATCAAGATTTGATTCCTTGTGTTCATCAAAGAAAAATTTAATTTATTCACCCTCCAAATTAATTTATTTTAAATTTTAATCATTATTATACTCCGTTCTTATTTCACATACAAAAAAAAACATTGGTGATTAAAAAGGAACCCTTAAAACTGTTCAAAATAAAGACCATATTTATAATATTTTAAAAAAATAAACTTTATCTCCTCCCATGAATTTCATTTATTCAATCAACATTTTTTTTTGAAAAAAAATATCACAGGCCTCTTCAATTATACCTCATTCTATTTGCTCGACCACACTTACAAACCCAAGACATACTCCTCACTTCTCTGCATGATCACCTCGATAGACTTTGAAATCTTGAGCTCCATCGTCTATTCTGGTTCGAACATCCGCTTCCAAAACGAAAATTCAAACCGCGAAAAACTTGTGTTTTACATCTGGAAGTTGTTTTACAGAAGAGACGAAACCATCAATCTCTTTCGTGTTCTTTTGTCTTTCGAACTCGACAAGAACACTGACCCCTACACCAACACATTCAAGAGCACGCTCTTTGAAATCTTCATTTTCGAACATTGTAAGGAATGTTGGATGGGGTTTTTTAGTCCTATTATCCAGTCTCTTTTGTACAAAGTGTCCAACCTCTCCAAAAACGTAAAATTTTTTTTTTTTTTTCTTAAAAGTTAATTGTTTTTTGAAATTGAAATAAATACTTTTGAAGTTTAAATCATTGCTGAATAAAAACGAATTTATAAATGAAAATATAACTGAAATAAATAAGATAATAATTGATTTCTTCGCGGAGCTCATCCAAAACATCGATAATTACAGGTAACCAAAAACTATCTTCTCACATATTATTTTTTAAAACGTCTAATCAAACAAAACAAAAGATCCATATCGATATTTTTGAACCAAATAAGCATTGTGTTCCCAAAAGACAGCAAATTTCAATTTTTGAGAACACTGTTCTTCTCGACACTTGTCACAGAGTTCATCAACTATCCGGAGAACATGAGGAATCTCATCGACATAGAAATAACTCCGCAAACGAGAATAGTGCTCAACTTCATCGCCAAGTACCTTCACAATGTGGCAACAGAGCAACCTCTCGACATCCCTGAAAACCAAGTGTCGATGGTCAATACCGTCTCCTCTTCAATGAAAGAGTTTCTCGACAAGAATATCGACAAGAACGCCGAAATAAAACATCTCCCCACCATATTCAGATCCACCCCCGTCTACAATGAAGAGATCTCTCTCTTGAACGACCTCCATTTCCTTCTCTCCATCTCCAGAAACAAGATCACCTCCTACCTCGAGGACTTCTCCGACTCGAAACCCAAAATCAACCTTTTCAACGACATATGCAGCGTTTGGGTCCTCCCCTTCAAGTTCCCAATCCCTTCCGTCTCGAAGACGAAGAGGAAACTTCTCTCAAGAAAAAGTCGGAGATTTCGAAGGAGAGCGCTCAGAGGATCAAAAGTCAAGTCAACATTTGTGAGAAGGCCTCCAACAACAAGTTCATGAACCTTTCCTCTTGCCAGTTTGTCGTCGAGCAGCTTTCCATCCTCTCCATTTTCTCCCACCTCGTCACTTTGGACCTTTCTCACAATTCCCTCACGAGCATTGGAGATGAGCTCTTGGTGTTGGTAAGTTGCTTTTCTTTTTTTTTTTTCTTTTAATCAATATTTCAATATTATTTTAAAAATAAAAATAAAAAAAATAAAAATCATTATTATAAAATGAAATAAAATTTTTTAAAATTTTCTCTTTAAATAAAATAAAAAAATTAATCTTTGTTTTAAGAAGATTATTCTTTTTTTTTATTTTTATTTATCTTTTTCACTCTTTATTATTTTTTTTTAGAAAAACTTGTTGTATTTGGATGTGAGCCATAACACCATCACCACCCTCTCCGTCCCTGTTTTCCAGGAAATGAAGCTCAAGACTCTCAAGATCAACCACAACCCTCTCCGCTACCCCTTTGGATTCCTCAACTACTTCATGGATCCTCTTTTCTTTATTCGCAATTTTTCTCTTTTTTCTTCTTTTTCAGAGTAAGATATTTTTATTATTTAAATTTTAAATTTTGATTGATTTATCTTTTTATTTTATATTTTATTTTTTTATATTTTATTAATTAAATTAATTTTATTTTCATCAAATGCATTTTAATTAAAATGTCGAATTAATTTTTTCATTTTCATTTTTATTTTTATTTTTATTTTTATTTTTATTTTATTTTTATTTTTATTTTATTTTCGCATTTGAATTCAAATATGTTAAATTAATTTTTAATTTTATTTTTTAAACTAAAAAATAAAATTTCATTTTTTTTTATTTCTTTTCAATTTTTTTAATTTAAAATTTGTTCAATTAGTATATTGGCATGTAAAGTAGATGAAAAGAAAATGACGTTGGTCAAAGATCAAGTTCTCAAATCCACCAAAGACGTTTTCCTCAACGAACTCTTCAAGCAATTTTCGATCTACCACTTCAACTGCGCCATTTTCGACCCTCGTAGCATGAAGGAGAAAAAAAACACAGACAAAAAAACCAAGCAGTCCAAGCCCGCCAAAATTTTCAGTGATTTGGCCGATCCTTTTCCTTTTTATTTTCTTGATTTTGGTAATTTTCTTTCATTTCATGTTGAATATTTTTTTTTTCTCATTTCTTTTATTTTTTTTATATTTTTATAATTCAATTTTTTCATTAAATATAATTTAAATTTTTTATTATTTTTAATACCATAAAATATCCTGATACCATCTTTTGTGTTTTTAATTTAAATTTTTTGAAAATATTGTACTTACTATTTAATTTTTTTGAATATTTTTTTAATTCGATTCTATTTTATAAATTTTTCTTTATCATTTTTTATTTTTTTTTGTTTTTTATTTATTAAATTTTTTTTATTTTTTTTATTTTAATTTTTAAATATTTAAATTTTTTGGAAAAGGTGTTGCAAAGTCAGAAAAACTTCAAATGAAAAAAAAGTATTTTCACACAGTACACTTCACTAACGTTCTTAAGGACAAAGTGAAGCTCTCTTGGGATCTCCCCAAGAACGAGTCTTTTTTGCTGGAAGTCGACAACAACTCCGTCCAATTGTCCAAGGTAAAATAAATTTAAAACAATAAAAAAAAATTATTAAAAATAAAAAAATAAAACAATAAAAAATAAAATAAAAAAATAAGTAATAAAACAATAATTCATAAAATAAAACATAAAAAATAAATAATAATTCATCAAGGGAAAATAAATTTAAAACAATGAAAAAAATAAAATGAAGTTAAAAAAATAAAAAAATAAAAAATGCACAAAACACATTAAACATATAACACATAAAACAATAAAAACACAATAAAAAATAAAAAATATGGAAATAATTTATAAAAACGAAAAAAAAATTAAAAGAAGCAAAATTATATGAATTTGGATATTCTGTAGACATGTCCAAATGTTACAACTTTGTTAGCGGATAAATTATTTTTACTAACAAAAATTTAACTGTTGTAATATTTTTGGACATCCCTAAAAATTGAAAAATAAAAAAAATTTCATCACTTATTAAACATTTTATTAAAATAAATAATCTGAAAATTAAATTAATTCATTAGGGCAAAAAAGCGTCGTTCACTTTTTCCATCGAATTTTTTTGCACATCCAAAGCTTCCTTACTTTTCTTTCTAAAGTTGGAGGAGTTTAACATTTTGTTCCCTGTCTTTTTTGATCTGGAAACAGTAAGAAATAAAAAAAAAAAATTTGTTTCTTAATGTTAACACTAACTCTCCTTTTTAAAAAGGAAATTTCCCTCACATTGGACAAAAGGTAATTAATTATTTTTTTTTCTTTTTTTTTTAAAAATCATATTTTTTTTATGTTTATTTCATTAAAAAAATGTATTTTTTTATTTTTTTAATTTTTTAATTTTTAATTTTCATTTTAGAGAAGTCATGATAAAAACCAACGAGAAGATAGGTTCGGGAGCCCTGTCGGTGGTCTTCAAGGGCACATGGCGAGGAAAAGACGTGGCCATCAAAAAAATTTATGCGCAGGGAGACAGCTATGCAGAGAAAGAGCTCCGTCTCCTTTGTCTCATCCGCCACAGCAAAATACTTCATTATTACGGAAGTTTTGTTGACGGTAATATTTTATTTATTAATCAAATTTTTTTAATTATTTTTTCAATTTTATTTTTAAAAATTTAATCTTTTGTTCATTGATTTTTCATTCTATTTTTTTAACTTTATTTTTTTACTTTATTTTTTTGAAAATATTTTACTATTTTATTTAAATTTTTTTTAACACATTTTCCTAAATTAATTGATTTTTTTTTTTTAAAAAAATTTAAGATTTAATGATTTATTTTTATTTTTATTATTTTTACTTTATTTTTTTGTTTAAGATTTGATTTTTATTTTTATTTTTATTTTTATTATTTTATTATTTTATAATTTTTATTTTATTAAATTGAAATTTATTTTGTTCTTTTTATTATAATATATTTTATTTTATTTTAATTTTAATTTTTGTTTTGTTTTATTTTTTTTTGTTTTCTATTGAATCAATTGATTTTATTTTATTTTTGTTTTTTATTTAAGACGACATGATTCACTTGGTGTTCGAGCTGATGCCACATGGAAACTTGGAAACGCTCCTGAGGAGAGAGGACGTGGAGCTCCCCTGGAAGATGAGATACAAGTTCATCTACGACATTTCCAAAGCCATCCTCTTCCTCCATTCCATGAACCCTCCTATCATTCATCGGTAAATAAATTTAAATAAAATAAAAATAAAAATAAAAATAAATAAATATAAATAAATAAATAAATAAATAAAATAAATAAAATAAAAATAAAAATAAATAAATATAAATAAATAAATAAATAAATAAAATAAATAAAATAAAATAAAATAAATAAATAAAATAAATAAATAAATAAATAAATAAATAAATAAATAAATAAATAAGTAAATAAATAAATAAATAAATAATAAATAAATAAATAAATAAAAAATAATAATAAATAAAATAAACTATTTTAAAAATAAATAAAAATAAAAATCATTAAATCTTAAATTATTAAAAAAAAACAATAAATTTAGAAAAATGTGTTAAAAAAATAAATGTGATGAGCTTTTAATTTTTTTTTCAATTTTTTTAATATTTTTTAAAATTTTTTTTTTTAAATTTTTTAAATTCAAAAAGTGATTTGAAGAGCGCAAATCTTTTGGTGAACACTCTCGAAGAAGATTCAAAGTGCAACCTCAAATTGTGTGACTTTGGAATCGCCAGGGAATTCTCCTTCAGTATGACGGGAGCTTTGGGTTCTCCTATATACATGGTAAAAAATAAATAAAAATAAATAAAAACAAAAATAAAAATAAAAATAAAAATAAAAAATAATAATAAAAAATAATAATAAATTAAAAATAAATTCAATAATTAAAATAAAAATAAAGGCCCCTGAAGTTTACCGCAAAGAGAACTACACTGAGTCCGCCGATATTTATTCGTTTGGACAAATCGTAGGTAATACAAAATTATTTTTTCATTTTATTGATTTTTTAAATTTTTTTTTTAATTTTTGAATTTATTTTTATTTGATAATTTTTATCATTATTTTTTTTCATTTGTTTTTTAGGTGAGATAGCATCACGTAACGAACCCTACCAAGGACTTTCTTTTTTCCAAACAGTGGAAGCCATCAAGTCGGGCATCTTGTCAGAAATCCCCGAAGACACCCCCACTCCTATAGTTGACTTAAGGCTCATGTGTCTCAACAGCAACTTTGACAAGAGGCCCTCTGCCACTGACATTGTCCAATATATCAAAAAATTTCTCTAAAAAAAATTTTTTCTTCACATTTTTTTTTGTGAAAAATGTGTGTAAAATATTTGTTTTTTTTAACACTTTTAAATAAACTTTTTTCATTTTTAATATTTTTTTTACATATTTTTTGCTCTTTTTTTGAAAATAAAAAAAAAAATGAACGAAAGGGAAATCTCAGAAAAGACCAACTTTTATCTCTTCACCAAATGGAACAAGATGGGAGAGTATGATCAGTGCATGAATCTGATATCCTCTTTGGACAAGAAAAAGGTGTTGGAGCATCTTTGCAGCCAGAAATACGAAGAGAAGCAATCATCAAAAACATACAAACAACACTTGGAATTTTTGATCGAATGTTTTGGATTGTTGGGTTAATATTTGGTTATTTATTTTATTTTTTTTTACATTTAAATTAGGAGATAAAAAAAATGTTTTGGCTTGCAGATTTGAGTTAATTGAGATTGATGATTCATCTTCCATCAAAATGGATGATTTGTTGATGTTGGCCAAAGAATGCATAGAGTTGAATCTGTTGCATGTCGCAATCAATGTACTTGAGAGGGCTGCAAGAATTTGTACTGAAGAGAAACTTGGGGATGCTATCAAAATATTGAGAGGAAAAATCATGATTTCACTTGGTAAATGAAAAAAAAAATTTCAAATTAAAAAAATGTTTCTTTTTTCAAAGGAAAATCAATGGAGGCCATTACTTTTGTTTTGGAAACGAAGCCAAACAGAAAATTAGATGTAAAACAAGAAGAACACAGGATGCACAAAAAAGCTAGAAGAGCACATTTAGTGCTCGATTCTCTCGAGAAAGACAAATGAAAGATACAAAAAATAAATATTTCATTATTTCTTTTCAATTATCATTTTTTAATAAAATAAAATAATAATCTTTATAATAAAAATTAATTAAATAATTACTCAAAAAAAATTTGATTGTTTCCTTCATCATTTGATGCCCCAGTACTTCTTCAAAAGATCATAAGAAGTGAAACTGATGCTGACCATAGGAACACACTTGATGTAATTCAAAGAAAGACCCTTAAACAAACCCCTCCAACCCTCCAACCTGACAATGCTAAAAAAAGCATGCAAAGTGTTTTTGTAGTTAAAATCGAAACCTTTCGCGAAACCCTCCATCTGCATCCTCCTACGGATCACATCCATTGGCGAAGTCAAAGTTTGTGCAACCAAACCCGAGGTGGCTCCGAAGGTGAGTCTCATGTACACGGGGATGTCGTTTTGCGATTTTTTGTCGGTTGCGTTCATGTAAAATTTTTTGAGGGTGTCGTAAGTGAAGAAGTTGATGCCTGCGTATGGGAAAGTTCCCTATTGTTTTAAATACAAATTTGGGAATTGGCAAAAGATTTTTCAATTTTAATTTTTTCAATTTTTTCAATTTTCAATTTTTTTAAATTTAAATTTTTTTATTTTGTTTTTTTTTATCTATTTTTATTTTATTTTTTAGAATTATTTTGAATTAAAAATAATAAGTTTAATTTAGATTCATTTATTTTTTTAATTTCTAATTTAAAAATTATTTTTTTATCATTTTTTGTTATTAATTTTTAGTGAAATGTTTTGATTTAAAATTTATTTTTATTTAATCTATTTTTTAATTTTTTTATTTAGACTTTATATTTTTTTACCCATAAAGAAGGCATGATACCACGAGTAAAGCCAAGCAAACCACTTTCTTTGTAAATGAGCTTTGTTGCATCAATTATTCCTCTGTAATACGTCGTCTCCACCGTCTGCGCAACCAACCGCGCCTTGATAAGATCGAGGGGATATGTCAAAATGAGCGCTGTCGCTCCCGCCATCGATCCTGCGAGCATGAAATAAAAACTTGGCACGTTTAGGTCTTTGATGAAAATCTTTGAAAAAAAATAAAAATAATAAAAAAAAAGTAAAAAAATAAAAAAAGAAAAAAATTGACAGATAAAAAATAAAAAACCCCAATAAAAAAAATAAAATATTTTGAAAATAAAAAGTAAATGAATGAAAAAAAAATTATCGAAAAAAAATTAAAATAAAAAAAAAAAAATTAAAAAAAATATTTAAAAAGTAAAAATTAAAATTAAATTAAAATAAATAATGAAAATAAAAATCAAAAATAATGAAAATGTAATAATAAATTAAACAAAAACAATAATAAAATGAAAAGTTTATTGATAAACTAAGAATTTAAAAACCTTTTTATATTTATCGAAAGCAAAGAATTGGATGGCCGCATAAGGAAAGATTCTTATGACAGTGGAGAAATTTCCTCTGTACATACCCTTTAACCCTTCCTTCTTGTTGATATCCCTCAAAGTATTATACACGCCGATGTATGGATATTGTGGGCTGTTTATCTGGTTTGATTTGATTATTAAAAAATAAATCAGCGTTAGAATCAAAGAGGATGAAATGATGAAATTGATTTTCAATGCATAGGTTCTATTGGTGATCTAAATCATTATCATGATGGATATAAAACATCATTTGATATCTTCATTCAAAAATTTATCATATAATTAATTTATCTTCTGATCTTCACATTGATATGCTTGTATTATTTAATCGATATTGATACATTAATCAACATTTATGATAATATGATTATATGGCGCAAATTAAATTCTTACAAAAAATTTTCAATACAAGATCTTGTATGTTGAATAAAAAATTTGGAACATATCTCATTTTAAGATTCATTATTAAATTATATGAATTGCTTTCAGTTAATAAATATATTTTTCAACATTTTTGACAAAGAAATCATATTACAAGCATATAGTAGTGATCAAGAATTCATTTGTATGTCTTAGATTTGATGAAAAATCTATAGGATACCTGAAATAAAATTTTGACCCTCTCCAATGGAGCAACAAAGGATCGGGCAACAGATCCAGAGATTCCACCAGCAACCAATTGTTTGATGATATCGAAAGCTGATGCATCACTATTGATTCCTCCCTTCATTTTATTTTATTTTATTCCAAAATAAAATTCTAAATAATATAAAATAAATAATAAAAGAAAATTTAAATCGAGAAATTAAAACTGAAAAGTTCACTTTTCTTTTTTTTCTTTTAAAATTTTTTTATTGTGATCAGTTTGAAGCATTAATATTGCTGTTAGCTCTGTTCAAAAAAGAGTTAACTGCAAAATTCATACCGACCTCCTTGATCTTTCCTGCAGCTAAAAGTTTTTTCAAAAAATTTGATGAAATTAATCAAATTAAAAATAAAAAATAAAAAATAAAAAAAATAAAAAATAAAATAAAAAAAAATAAAAAAAAAAATTACCTCTTGCACATTTGAAATATCCGATCAAATTAGCGGAACACAAACTGACTCCGACCATGTCGACAATGAACCAGAGAGGGCTGAGTGTGAGAATGTTCTTGATGGCGAAGATGATCCAAGCGACGGTGAAGAGAGCGAGGGAACCCCAGAAGACAGTGATTTCCAAAGAGTTGAGTTGGGATCTGTCCTGGTTGATTGAAAAAAAAAAAACAATTTAAATTAAGATTGAAGTGAAAGAATAATGTTATATATGGAGATGATCAATTGAGATTCTTTTCCAAAATTAAATTTATTTTAAGAATATTCTCCATTTCATTTTTCATTTTGCTATGAACATTATAATTCCAACAAAAATTTATATATTCGTCAAATACATGAGGAGAATCGATAAAAATATTTCATAATTCGAATGATGGTCAAATATACAATTCTTCATTTAGTGTTTATGGAATATTTTTAAAATGCAAATAATTTTTCAAGTGATTCAATAAAAGGCGAATATATTTTCCAAAATTGATTATAAATTGTCTTTTTTAATTATATATAATTAAACTTTGATAATAGTAATTTATTTATAGGCCTATAAATTCTTTAAAAAAATTTTTCTTACTTCTTTAGATTCGAATCTCCATACAGAATTTCCATCATCTGTTATTTCATTCCACCATCTAAGACCTACCAATAATCTGCCAGATACATTCTTTACAGTATAAAAATCAAATGCGAGCAATAATACAACGATGATGAAGGTCATGATGAAGGATTCTTGAAAAATAATTGTGAAAAATATATATACAATCAAGCAGGCAATTTTAAAAATCAATGTGAATAGAACAGCAATAGGATGAGTATATTTTTGCTGTGGATTAGGTTGTGGTTCATTTGGGCCATGATATTGTTGATCCTCTGAGAGAGGTTGTTCAAATGATGGGAGGTCGCTCATGATAATTTAATATACTTAAAAATGGAAGATAAAATGATAAACTTGTGTCCAAAAATGTAGTTAACAATTATTTTACCCTTTTAAGAAATCAAAGAGATATTTTTAAATTTTTTTTATTTTTGAAGGGGATGAAAATATAAAAATAAACAGTGAAAATAATTCTTTATATGAAATTAAAAGAGAATAATAAAAAAATTCCAATGAAATGTAAAAATTCAGAGATCATCTTTCAGGATTGATATCATTGATCAAAATTTAGAAGAAAAATAAATTAGATTTTTTAATGATGATATCCAAATCAATCAATTGTTAGTGTTATTTTCATTTTTTTCAGGGAAGAGATTCTTGATCTTCTTGTATTTGTTGTTGGAAGGATTATAATCCTTATCATTGGCAACCCTTTTTTTGAAAAGGCTCTTAATCTCGTTTTGGAAGAGGGTATTAAGCTCAGAATCATTCAAAGTTGAGGTGAGATTCTCCTTCTTATATCCCTCTTTTGGTTTGCATGAAGATTGATCGATGGCTTTGGATAGCTGGTAGGAGAGGAGCTTGAGAGGATGGATATTGGACTCATATTTCTCCAAGTTCTTCTTCTGGGTGCTGGATCCATGAAGATATGAATCACTACAAGGAGGCTGTTTAGGAAGATTCTCTTGCTTGATGTCATCAGATTCGATGATCTTCCTCCATTCTTCAGGGATGATATTATTTTGAGAATTAATATTCTGAGAATTATTGTTTGCAGTATTATTATTTCCTGAATTGAAAATATTGGCAAACATTTGGTTAAAAGGAAGGCCGTTAGATGGTGTGGGTGTAACGGTTACGTTTGGTGAGTTATTGTTGGAAGGTCTGTTTACTGTTGTATTGTTAACAGTGTTGTTTGTGTTCGTATTGTTATTGTTGTTATTAGTTTGTTGGCCAAAGTTAATGCCTCCAGTCTTGTGAGAGTTAATTAAAAATTGGATCATATCGGTCACTTTTTGTTTTGCAAGATCACTTTCCTTGCAAAAAGAAAAGAACTAAAAAAAAAAAGCAAAATAAACAAAAAAAGAAATAATTTTTTTAAAAAAAGAAATTACCCTCTCTAACAATAGGGAGAACAAAATGGATTGTACCGCAATATAACCGTGGTTTGGATCCACACAATGTTTGATGCTCTCGATGATGTCAAAACAAAAGTTCTGAGCAAGTTTGGTGTAATGTTGCACGACGTTGGCCTCCTTGGTCTCCTTGGAAAGAGAGATGTTGAAGAGATGAGAAAGATAAACCCTGAGGGTATGTGTACAAAGCAAAACGAGCTCCTCTTGTGACTTGATGTCCCTTCTCAAAAGACCTCTTGTATGTGCAATGAGGGCAACTTGTCGGATGGGCTCTTCGAAAGCTTGCATCAACTGATCCAGGTACAACTCGATGTTGTTTTGGGAAACGTTTCCCATCTTAGTGATGAAGTGTTTCTTGATTTTTCTTTGGATGGAGAAGGCAGATTCCTCAGAGAAAAGGTCGATGAAGTGGTGGAATTCCACATCCCCAAAAACGTCTTTCAACAACTCTCCCAACGCTCCCTTGTAAAACAATGACTCGGACAAAGTTCTTACGTTGTTATTGTTATTGTTATTGATCAAATTGTTGATGTTTCCAAGATGGACAACATTCCCTTTAATAAAAAATGAAAGATTTATATAAACTATTGAACAAAAAGCAAGAATAAAATTGACGTCTCCTCGTGACAATTTATTTGTAACAAATTTTTTTTAATAATAAAAAAAAAAAATTTTACCTGGGACATTTCCATTTCCATTGCCCATCAAAGAGCTCAAAATGTTGGAAATAGAAGAAGAGTTGCTTACAGAGATTCTCAACAAGTTGGCAGAGTTTTCAACGCTCCTAGGTGGATCGATTTCGAACTTGTCGGAATCTTCCTCGATCTTCATGCTCTCCAAGGTCCTCTTGAAGTGCTTAGCCAAAGAGAGGTAAGAACTCAACATTTTGGTCGTTTCCTGGCTCAAATTTTTAGCAGCTATTCTGTCTTCTTTGTTGCTGAGTTTGTTGTGCAAGTGGGAGGAGAGCTTCCTCATGTTCTCCGAGATGATCTTGGAGGATTCTTCGAGGGAGGTCGCACCTTGCTCCAACAACTCTCCGAATTCGAGAGGATCGTTGACGTTGGTATTGGTATTTACATTTGATGAGGAATCTACATTATCATCTACAATAGAAGTATTGTCATTTGTATTATTTTGATTATTGGTATTATTATCAGTATTGGTGTTGTTTTCATTGTTTATTTTTCTCACATCCTTATCCAATTTATTTATCAATTCTTTGGTGTATTGAAATTTATCTCCATTCTCATCTTGTTCCCCTCCTCTGTTTCTTATCAGATTTCTCATGAAATTTGACATCATTTCAGACGCATTTCTATCCAATCTGCTTGCCTCCATCACTATCCCTGAATTAGTATCAATCACATTGGGAATGAGATGTGATAGATTGGGTGAAGTTTGTTGGTTGCTAGTGTTGGTGGAGGATTCTTCGGTCGTTTGAGGTTTCTTATCTACAAGATGAATGGTGTTCCCATCTTCGATTTCTTTAAAATAGGTATTTAATGATCTTTATTTAAGTGCATATTTATGATATTTTCTTACTATATTCATTTAGGAATTTATCATTTGCCAATGCTCTCCCTTGAAAAATGAGTCTTTGTGATGATTCAGGAATATTTGTTTGTTTGGATATCTTTTCAATAAATTCGCTGACTTTGATCTGTTTGGAATAGAGGAAGAAAATTTAAACGTTATATTTTACAAATATTCCATTTAAAAATAGATTTTTTTTACATCAAGAGGGGTTTCTATAACAAAAGATTCTCCCTTCAAGGTTTTTATGTTTATTTTGATCAAATTACTCATTTTTTTTTAAAATATTTGAGAAAATAAATTTTTTTTTTAATTATTAACAATAATTTATAATCCATTCGGTGAAAAATGGGTCGTCAATACAAAGAATAAGAGGAAGATATATTCCATTCATAATTATCATTAATCCCATCTTCTGATATCGAGAATTTGAGATCTTACTGGCTCATCTAAAT
This sequence comes from Cochliopodium minus, assembly GCA_024220525.1. NCBI lineage: Eukaryota > Discosea > Himatismenida > Cochliopodiidae > Cochliopodium > Cochliopodium minus. The sequence goes on along the minus strand of JAMYWO010000122.1, from coordinate 42,637 downwards.
TCATCATCTGGATAAGCAATTTTTGGCAATTTTGTCCTTCTTCAATGAGGCTGGTTATTATTTCGTTATCATCAAAATCTTTGTTGATCTCAATCATCTCTCTTGCATTGAAGGCAATTTTATTGGCGATAGGATTGATCTTGAATTGTTTGGTGGTTCTCAAGATATCTCTGTATAATGAAAGTACCTTTCTCTTATTCATGTTTATATTTATAGTGAGTTGAGATTAAAGTAAGATTGCAAAAGTGATTTTTTTTTTTTTTTTTTTTCAATAAATTATAACCAAAAATAAAATTAAAAATAAGTGATTTTTAATTTATCTTTTTTCCTCCATTCAATCTGATTTTCGCTTTCTTTTAAATAGAAGTTAAAGATATTTAACTATGCCCAAAAGATCCAAAATATTTTTCACTCCGAAAAATATATCAGAGACTTTCTGTCTCCGAAATGTAATCCATGAGATCAACGAGAAAAAGTAGAGTATTCAAGATTGAATTTATTAATTAATTTCAGTTTTTTTAAAAATCCCAAATAAATTCTCAAAAAAAATTTAAATAATTGTTGGAAGGAATCCAAAATCAATCACAGCTTATTTTGCATCGAAAAATTTAGTTTGGGTATATTGGAAATATTGGTGAGATTCAACTCCAAAAAAGAAACGGATTCATTTTTCTCCAAATAAAATTTTGACGAAAGAAGCAGAGGATGATCCAAAGGAGCATCACTCTCTTCATAAAATTCAAACAAAAAATCAATCAATTTTTTAGATTCGACAAAATTTTTCTCCCTTTTGAGAGCCAAAAGAACTAAGTCGTTGTCTGGCTGGCAATCCTCGTTGAGAGGAGGTTGTGAGTAGTCAAAATTCACCAAAACAAATCCCAGCTTGGAAAAAATCTTTAAAAATAAGATTAACAAAATTTAGAATGCATTCTTTAAAAAATAAAAAATTAAAATATAAAAAAATAAATAAATAAAAATAAAAAGAAATAAAAAATAAAAAGGTCTTAAAATCATTTTTACAGACATTTTTTTTTCGGGTGGAAAAGTATCTTCTTTAACTTTAATGGGCGAATTTATTTCGAGCAACAACACTTTCTTTTGGAGAATAAGTTTTTAAATTTTTTTTTGCTTTTGTTGTATTTTTTACGTTCGCATTTTTGACTAGTATTTCTTATGCTAAATTGATCACATTTTTTGATTGCAAGATCAATCAGATTTTTGGCTGCAAAAAGATTTAATATCATTATTATCATGATAATGATGTGGAAGTATACTTACCTACTCCATATTTCCTATATTTTTCATCCACACAAATATATGATACGAATCCCACATTTGATATGGGATAATAATCAAATTCTATGCCTCCTATCATTTTCTCTTGGCTATGACACACCGCTATATGTGTTATGGTATAATTATCTTCTTTTATATCTGTGAATTTGACCAGTGATTCATATGTGAGCTTACAAATTAAGATATATCTTCAATCTAAAAACATTTATTTGTTCTTCTTACCAATTGATCTTTAGAGGGAAAATATTTTTGGAGGAAATCGTGATAGAATTCATACAAGAGGGATTCCTTTTTATCTTCATTGATCAAATCCATCAAATCTGTAAATATAAATGAGTTTTTATCCATCTAAAATCCAATTTTTTTTTAATTTTAATTTTTTTTTTTGAGAAAGATAATATGAATCGGCCAAATGAAGGAAATTATGTAGAAAAGGAAGAATCAATATGAACAAAAAAAAAGGATTCAACTCAATTTTAACAAAGGATCCATCACAGCTCATCAATAAAAATTTTTTTTTTAAAGTGGATGAATGAATATTCCGTTGAAAATACCATCCAACACTACATATGCAATAGATACAGGGAATCAAGCATATGTAGTGTTGGTTTTTTTGGGGAAGGACCATACTACAGAATTTAATCCTCATATAGAATTGGTGGGTTTCAAAAAACAAATTATATTAATTAATTGAGAATTTATTTGAAGTAAATTATTTTTTGAAGAAAAGAATGAAAAAAATAAAAATCCACACCAAAATATTGCTGTAATAAATTAATTTCAAATTGGAATCGGTCAACCAATCGCTCTTTTGAGCTTCCTTTACCTCAACAGGCTTTTGGTATTGGAAAGTTGGTTTAACTAACTCTGGTTTAGGATTCTCAGAAGAGGCGACACCCGAAGAATTGTTGGTATTATTGGTGGACACTTCAAGAATTCTTTTAAAAAATAAAAATTAATAATCAAATTGATAAAATTAATAAAATAAAAAAAAATTAAATTACCTGTCACTTGACCCACCATTGTTCTTTTCGTGCAAGTTGATGCATTGGTTAATTTCGTTTTTGGAGATCTCAATGAACATTTTGTGGGAGTCGGTGTAAGTTTTGATAGCGTTTTTAGTGATGGTACCTAAAAAAAATAAGAAAAAGTTTTTTAAAAAAAATATTTAAAAAATTTTAAAAATAATTTAATTTAAAAAAAAATTAAAAAATTTTAAATATTACCTTTCAAGACAGTATAATCAGAAAACGGACAAGCAAATTTGATGGTAAGTTGAGTCTTTCTTTCGCCAATGAGAAGGTACTCCCAAAAGGCCTCCACTTGGAAGTACTTTCCGAACATGATCTCAGGTGCTCTGCTGTAGATGCACAAGATCATGCGTTCCTTGGTGAGGTGGTATCTTTGTGTCTCGTAGTTGTGTGTTTTGGATGGCCCAATTTTGTAGTTCAGAGGAGCGGTAACTAAAAAATTAAAATTAAAATTAGTTTTGTTTAAATAAAAAATAAAATTGGTTTATTTAAATAAAAATGAAAATATTTTGATAATGAAATGAAAATTTAAAAATATTTTGATAATAAAATGAAAGAATAAAATTTTTTTTTACACTCTATTTCTCTTTTTTTTTCGAAAGATTCGTGATCTTCCCATTTCCCAACTTTGATATCTTTTTTTAAATTTTTTGAAGAGGTTAGAATAAAAAAAATTATCAAAAAAAAAAATGAATAATTAAATGATAAAAAATTTTGTCGTACTATAATCATCCCTCATTTTGTGATAGTCAGTGAAAAAATTGGTCTGATCGGAAAAGATGTATTTGAAAATCTCCAAAGGAGTGGCGTCGAAAGTCTCTTGCAAAATGATGGTGCGGTCCTCTTCGCTGGAATTGAAGAAGTTGCCTACGTTGAATTCGGTCTTGGACAACCAGGCCTTCTCTTCTTCCTCGGAGACCGTGGGGACGACGGCTTTCGGCTCGGCGCTGAAAATTTCGGGGGAGGAGGTAGGCTTTTGGGACTTGACTGCGGTGTTCTTGGGAATGGTCACTGGATTGTTTGAAGTCATCTAGAAAAGAAAAAAAGATAAAAAAAAATTTGTGAAAATAAAAAAAATCCTCAAAAAAAAAAAAATTATATTTTATATTTTATTTTATATCCGCGATTCCAATAAACATTAAATGAAAATAACAATAGTTATATTTGAGGTTATATCTCCAATATATCGATGTGATTTTTTTTAATCGTGTCAAAAATATGTGTCTGGATATCCATACACATTTATAAAGAAAAAATTATTTCTCCTTATGTTATTCAACTTTAATAACTAATGAATTCAAACTTTTTTAATTTAAATTTAACAAGTTTTTTAATTTATATTCAACATATATAAAAATCAAGGAAAAATTTGATAAAAAATGAAATAGATAAAATAAGAATAAATAAATTAAAATTATTTTTCTACGCTGATCATTTTATGAACTCACCTTATCTTTGCTGCTCTTGAAGAAGTCGGTCATTCTTCTCTTGGACTTTCTTTTCTCTTGATCTCCGAGCTTCAACTTCAATTCAGTGATCTCCTTTTGGAGGTTGGAGATGATGTTGGCGGCAAAGTCGGAGATTTCTTGATCCTCTTCCTCGCTGGCCTTTTCGGTGGTGAGATCCTTTTGATCGATGGAATCTTCCTTGCTTTTTTCATTGTGATTGGAATCCATGTTTTCTTCCAAATCTTTGACAGGAGATTCTGATCTCGGACTTTTTTTGGGGAATTTTAGGAATGGAATGATTAGTTTGGGATGTTGATTTAGAAGATCATAATATAATATAGTTATGTCGGAAAGGAATTTAAATTGATATAATTCCGACAAGAATAAAATCATAAAATAATATGTGAGAACGCAATTGAATTGAAGACTAATATTTTGCTTTTAAAAAAAATAAATTCTTTACCCATTAATAATTGACTCTTTTGTATTGGTAGATGGAATTTCAGATTCTGAGAGATTTTCAATGATGGAGCTGCTTCTTTCGAGATCTTCCATTCTGATCACCACATTCAACTGCCCAAGTTCTACGTTCTTTCCATTTTTGCTTTGCAATGGGCACCATTCTTTCATAATTTCGCCACCTTGTAATCTGTGAAGCGATTATGTTAATTGTATAAATTGAAGAAAATAAAAACTGAAAATAATTTAAAATTATATTATTATATTTTTAGTTTTTCATTGGATATATTAAATTGAATATTTTCTTTCCAAGATATATTTTATGGAGAGAATAAAATGATTTCAGTGTATATTATTTTATTGAGTCAAAAATTATTTTTATTTTTTTTTCCTTACTTTGATACATCGACTGTTATCATTCCATATACATGGGATTTTCCAATAGTCTTTTTTTGGACATAGATATATAGAATTTGCTTTTCTGATTGATCAAAATTATCACTGAGTAAAAAAAAAAAAAATAATATTTGTAAAAGATGGAAAAATAACGATATGATTTTGTTGGAAAAGTTCTCACACAAAAAATGTTTCATCCCATTTTGGTGAGGTCGTATTTTTGATGACATGAGTCCTATATATATTTTTCCCCAAAACAATTTTGCAATAGGGATTATTTGGAGGACTGGGATTCAAATCTTTGGCTATGAGTTTTAGAAAAGATAATTTATTAGGTAAATATCTTTCAAACATAATATTATATTTTGAGATTCTTTTATATACCCTCTATGATATTTATCCATAATTGATTCTTTCTTTTGCTATTTTTCTGCATTTGATATTCTTACTTGTTTGAAATCACGCAAACAATTTTTTTTATATTTTTTCTATAATATCTTTGAGGATTTAATGAAATGAAAAATCATCTTGATTTTTTCAATAATTAATCCAAATCAATTTACTTTAACAGATTTCAAATTTAGATAAAGTGAAGGATTTTCTCATAAAAGTTTGAAGAAAAGATTAAATTTATTATTTTAAGAAAAGTCGGAATGAATGAGGAAGAATTTAAGATTAATATCCGAACAAGAGGATTTTCCATTATAAATAATTTCCTTCTATAAGAGATCAAGATAGGATATATCAAAAAATCCATTTGCATTGTAAATCATAGATAGGTCAAATTAATTGAATATCTTTAAAAATTATTGTAATTCAAAGATTTTAACCAATTTTTTTATTTTTATTGTCATTTATGAGGATAAATTCTTCAAACAAATTGTCAAGGGTATATTGATTTCAAAAGATTAACTTATTTGAATTATTTTTTTTTTATAGATTTTCTTTTTTTCAAAATTCCTTTTTCTAAATTTTTTTTATTAGTGAATTAAAATTAATTTATAGCAAATTAAAATTATCACGTTTCTTTTGATTGAAATTTAATTTTCTTGTTTAATTATACAATTGAGACAAAATTTATTATATCCGCTAACAAAGTTGTCAATTTTGGAAATGTCTAGTACACCATTTTTGGATGAATTACTTACCAACGAATTCAGAAAGAAATTAAAAGATGTTCTGAAGAAAAGTGAACCACGATAGATCAAAAATTTATTATTATTAATTTATTTTATTTTTTTAATTATTTTTAATTAATATAATCCAAGAAAAAAAAGAATTTTATTTTTTTTGATTGATCAGCCAAATGTCCAATAATCTTACAAGCCCTTCTTTGTACTCTTTTTTCTTTTTTTTTTAAAAAAAAAAAAAAATGAAAAAATAAACTTTTAATGAAAGGTTGTTTTTACCATTTTGACTTCTTTGAGCAATTCTTCACAAATTGGTTCACTGTTGAGTGTTTTGTAAAAAATGAGCAAGTTCCTGTGAAAAAAATTGAAAAAATAAAAACAAAATTAAATTGAAAAATTTAAATAAAAATTTAAAATAAAAATAAAAAAATAAAAAAATAAAAATAAAAAAATAAAAAATAAAAATAAAAATAAAAAATAAAAAAATAAAAATAAAAAATAAAATAAAAATAAAATAAAAATAAAATAAAAATAAAAAAATAAAAAAATAAAAAAATAAAAATAAAAATAAAAAAATAAAAATAAAAAAATAAAAATAAAAATAAAAATAAAAAAATAAAAATAAAAAAAAAAAATAAAAAATAAAAATAAAAATAATAAAAATAAAAATAAAAAAAAATAAAAATAAAATAAAAATAAAAATAAAAATAAAAAAATAAAAATAAAAATAAAAATAAAATAAAAATAAAATAAAAATAAAATAATGATTAAAAATAATTTTTAATATATAGCTTTTATGGAGGACTTTTTCTGTTTTGCCTGCTTATTTGATTGACGTATTTGGTCCTAAATATGCAAGTATTTTACACGGAAAACTTCTAACAGGTAATCAACAAAAAAATATAAAAATAAAAAATAAAAAATAAATAAAACAATTTAAAAAAAAATAAAAATAAAAATAAAAATAAAAATAAAAATAAAAATAAAAAATAAAAAATAAAAAATAAAAAATAAAAAATNTTTTTTATTTTTTATTTTTTATTTTTTATTTTTTATTTTTTATTTTTTATTTTTTATTTTTTATTTTTTTTTCATTTGTTTTTTATTTTTTGATAAGAAACGGGAGACGAAAGTTTGAACGAACTGTTGGGAATAAAAGAAAAGAAGAAACAAGAAAGTAAAAAAAGAGAAAAAGAAGAAGAAACTTCCCAACAATTTGAAAACGTTTTGGTTTGCATCAGTTGTGGTGAAGAGGGTACTGAGTCTGGTTGTTCTGTCAACAATTGTGATGGTGGAATGCTTTCCATCAAAAAAAGATCAAAACTGTAAAAAAATAAAAATAAAAAATAAATAAAAAAATAAAAAAAAATAAAAAAATAAATAAAAAATAAAAATAAAAAATAAATAAAAAAATAAAAAAATAAAAAATAAATAAATAAAAATAAAAAAATAAAAAAATAAAAAATAAAAAATAAAAATAAAAAAATAAAAAAATTTAAAAAAAAATAAAATGAACACAAAAAAATAAAAGTAAAATTTGAAAATAAAAACTTGTAACAAATTCTTCTATATGAAAATAATATTTTTATTATCTGAAAAAAAAAGTCTCTAAAAACACCTTTTATTAATAAAGATTTTATTTGAATACTTTTTAATTTAATTTAGTCAAATGTTGAAGAAGAAAAAAAGAAAAATTTGGAAAGAAACTCATTGATAAGAAAATACAGCAGACCGCAACCCGTCGAAAGAAACAAACTTCAAAACCTCTTCAAACATCCTCGTGATCTTTCCAATACTGACACCACCCCCCCTGAAATCAAAGTTGACAGCAGTGACGTTTTCATCGTTGATCTCGGAACTGATTATGTACTTTTTTAATTATTATATTTTATTTTTATATTTTATTTTTATTTTTTAAAAAATTTTAAAACTTTTTTTTTGTTATTTTTTTGATGCATTTTTTTTTATTTTTTAAAAATTTCACAAGAGGAAATTTTTTTTCTTTTTAAATATTAAAAATTTTTTAACACGATATAACGATTAATTGGAGATATATCTTCATTTTATTATTATTTATTATTTATTATTTAATTTTTTATTATTTATTATTTATTATTTATTATTTGTTATTTATTATTTATTATTTGTTATTTATTATTTATTATTTATTATTTGTTATTTATTATTTATTTATTATTTATTATTTATTATTTATTATTTATTATTTATTATTTATTATTTATTTATTATTTATTATTTAATTATTATTCACTTTTTTATTATTTAAATTAATATTTTTTTTATTATTTTTATTATTGATTTTTATTATTGATTTTTATTATTTTTATTATTTAATTAAAATTTATTTCAATTTTTTTTTTATTTTTGCAATTATTTATTTTTATTATTGATTATTTATTATTTATTTTATTTTTTTTCATTATTTATTATTTAATTAATTTTTTTTCATCTTATTTTTATTTTTATTTATTGCTAAATTTATTCTTATTATTTATTATTTAATTATTTTAAATTTCTATAATTTGATTTTATTTTTTATTTTATTGAACTCTTTATTAATTTTTTATTAATTTAATTCTCAAAATTTAATTTTGTTTTTTTAATTTATTTTTCTTCAGAATTGGGACAGGGAAGATTGATAGAGGTGAGAGCCACAGACGTGTCCATGAACAGCTCCAAGGCGCGCTACAAAAACTTCATCGACTACAGTTACAAATCCCTCTCCTCTCTCAAAGACTTTTTTCCTTACAATCTCATTGATGCGTCTGGTACTGTTGAGCAAGTCCAAGTAAGAAAATTTTAAAAAATAAAATAAAAAATAAAAAAGTATAAAAAAATAAAAAAATATAAAAAAATATCAAATAAAAAATGAAAGTGAAAATCATAAAACAATAAAAAATTGAAATTTTTTAAAAAATAAATGTATAAAATAAAAAAATGTAAAACAATAAAATCTTTAAAAAAAAAAATTTAAAAAAATTTAAAAAATAAATAAATAAAAATAATGAAAATAAATAAAAAATTTGAAATTAATAATTTATTGCTTAGGCGATCATTTCCCACGAAATGCAATACCAAAGTTCTTTGGAACTCTCTCAAAAGACTTATGAGTTGTTGAGAAAGTTGCCTCGTGCTAGTGACATAACTATCAATGGTAAAAAAAATTTTTTATTTTGATTTTTTATTTTATTTTTTACTAATTAATTAATTTTTATTCTTAACATTTCTTTCTAATTATTTTATTTTTTATTTTAATTTATTTTTTAAATTAATTAATTTTTATTTTTTATTTTATTTTTTATTATTTATTATTTAGGAAGACAAAGTTTGGTTGACAGATTGGACACTTACAGCGAAGAATATCAAGACCGTCTCAAAAAAGTTATTCACACACTTAATGTCGAGATCTATCCCGTTTTGCTACGCCACACATTGACAGGGAGGGCCATTGTTCGTTCTGTCAACGAGGTTTGGAAAGATCCTTTGCATATTGACATGGCCATTGATATTTTGTGTGACAGGGAGTTCGAGGCTGTTGCGGAGACTTATCCTGAGGCCATCAAGTTTCACATTTCCTTTAAAAAAGGGAAATATTGATTTTTCAATTCAATTAAAAAACTTTACAAAAAAAAGTTTCTCTGATAAATATTTTCTTTTTCAATTATTAAAATTAAAATAATAAATTTAAATTTATTCGAAGGAAAAGAATGTGGAATAAAATTTTTTTTGGAAGCAAATCAGTGTTTTGAAATGGTGACAAGAATATCTTAAAAAACGAGAATATCTACCTATATCCTGGCATTGCAAATCTTAATATTAACAAAGACAAAAGGAATGCAAGATTGCAATAAATTTATTAATTCAACAATTTTAAAAAATGGTGTATTTTATCGTGATATTTATTGATGTCGATCTCTCCAGAGTGATTGAAGAAGAATTTATTTTCTTCAAGAATATTCTCCAAACTTGAGTATAGCTTGGAATCAATTGGGGATGTTCCATATTTGGTGACAAACAAAAATTTTTTTGAAGATTTCACTTTTTCGATTTGTTCTATCCAATCATCAAGATAATCATTCACACCTATTCTTGATTTCAAAAAAAATATAATTGCCTTATGTTTTCTTGAATCAAATTCAGAATTCAAAAATTCAACTTTTGATTCCTTGTTCTTTATTAGATCAATGATTGGTTGCAATTCATTGAATTCTTGTTTTTCATCCTCCAATTTCCAAATTCCAACTGTTTTATCCTTTCCTTCTGTATTATTATCCTTTTCTTCAACTAAAGCTAATTGGAATATTCTTCGGTTTTGGTGGATTTGTAAAAAATGATTTTCGTTTTTTTCTGTTTGATCTTTATTCTTTATTTGAGGAGCATCCAGACTGATGTTGAAAAATTTGGCTTCTATTTTTATTTTTTCTTCAAAATTTTTTTCAATTGTATATTCTTCCCCTTGTGCTTGATATCTCACGAAATTGAGTAATTCTTCAACCACTCTTCTATCTCTCTCGTAATAATCATTTCCCTTTGAATCCTTTGTTGGAAACTCACCGTTTGGATAAAGAGAAGCGTTTTTGGGATTAGTTTCCATATTCTTATTCCAAATTCTATTATTTGGATTATATTTGATGAGATTCTCTTTCTTTATTGTCAGTTCATTCCCTGATACATTAATTGTTTTAAATTCATTTGATTGTTTGTTTCCCATTTTTTCTTTATATAAAGATATAATTTTTTCAATAAATGAAATTGGCATAAGGTTGTCCATTTTTTTTTTTTTTTTAAATACCCTTCAAAAAAATGAAAAAAAAAAAAAAAAATAGATAAAGTATTAAAGATTCTATTAATGAATTTGATAAGTTTCATCCTTGGAGAGGTTCCATTTATAATTTGCTCAATTTCTTGAAAGAAAAGCCAAAGAACAACAAAAATAGAAAGAGAAGATCACAGCTCCTAGTTGTAGATAATTTTCTTGGTCCAATGAATTACAGTCCAATCAAGAAAAAGAAATTTGGGCTTTGAATGGGAACAGTTCTATTTATTTCCGATAATAATTATTCCTCATCATTTTGGACAAACCCAGAGCAGAAGTGAAAAAATTTTTTAAACTGCCTTCAGCTATTTAATAAATAATTGCAAAAATCTTCTCAAATAAGGCTAGGTAAAAAAAGTAATAAAAATTAAATTAAATTTTGAATAAAATTAAAGGTGATGAACTATTTACTTTTCTTCCCAAGTTTGGTGATGTTCGAGAGATCTCTGAAAATTTCGAGGATGGGCCAATGAAGCTAAATAGCAAAGATACAAATAATTCTACAAAAAGTACATGTGATATTCATTGAATTTAAACATCTACCAACTTTAAGGATGTTTTAAAAAAAATTTGGCCAAAATCTCAAAAATACCATGTTCTGAAGTAAAAGATTATTCTTTTAATTATTTAAATTGAGAAAATATTGAGAATATAACTTTTTGATTTGTTCTCTTTGCTCCGCCTTATGAGGATACCTCCGCTTTGCCACGAAAAGTTCCGGCAAGTCATTTAGGGAGTTTTATAATCACACAGGGATCCTCTCAGAAATTAAAAANTCACAAGCAGATGATTAGAAGGATGGTCAAAGAATATATTGGCAACGAGTGTGTTGAAATTCAATCTTTGTACCCACTAAGTGGAAAATTAAAGTTTTGCTTTTTATGTTTTCAATTTACAAAATATAATATCAAATTTATATTTTCAATATAATAATATATCATTGTTTTTTAAAGAACAACATTCATAATCAAAAATGATCTCAATTCAAGTTTTATTTAAATCATCTCAAAGATATAAAAAAATTTTGAAAAATTTTTTTTTTTTTTATTAGATAGAGTTTCACCGCTTTACTTTTCTTAATTTTTGGTTTATTCTTTACATATCTTTTGTGAATCATTTTATATTTTATTTTCTAATTATATTTAATTAAATTGTAAATTTGTATTGATTCAAGTCAATATCCATTAAGGATATTTCTCACATCCTGTTTCAGTCATTACAGGAAACTTGGAGAGATAAGACTTAACAAACTGTTCAACAAAATCCCCATAAGACAAACATCAATAAGTCATTTTTTATTTATATTTATTTTTTCTTTTATTATTTGTTAATTATTTTATTCATTTTATTTTTATTAAACTTTTAATTTTATGTTTATTTCAACAAATCTCAATTTCTCACTTAACTAATGCACTTCTTTCTCGATGAAAATAGTTTAATATGAATCTGTTCAAGTTATCTTCACCAAGTATTCTGGCACATAAAATGATGAAACTTCTCAACCTTGTAAATTATAATATTTAAAATAATAATACAAATTTATCGTTTTTAAATTTTGGGTACTCAAACAATCGAATGAGATTTTATTTTTGATATTTGTTATAAATTTTGGTTTGATTCTATTTTATTTAATTTTATTTGTTCGTAATATTTCAAAGGAGAATATATCTAATAAATTCTCTTTTAAATGTTTTGCTGTACTACAAATTTTTTTTTTGTTATTTTATTTTCTATTTCACACTTTGTAATTTTCGAAAATAAATGTCCATTTTTATAATGATAAAAATTTGGGTGTTGAATATCAAAGAAGAGAGAAAGTTTATAACATGAAAAATTTTCTTCACTTTGTTCTTACTGCAAACTTATTTTTTCGTCGCCATCTATTACAAGTGTCATGGGACTTAAAAGTAAAGTTGATTTTTAAATTTTATTATTTTAAATTTATTTACTTTCATTTTGCCATTTTATAAATTATTGAAACAATTTATAATTTTTTTTTTATTATTTTAGATAGTATGTTGGACAACTGAGAATTGAAGGATCTATATGGGTCATTTCTCCTCAAAACGAGTTACGCATCAATTATAGCTTGCCAACCACAATAAGGTATTTTATTCTATTAATTTTATTAAAGTTTTTGATTGTTTATTAAATTATTTTAATTTATTTTATTCATTTTTAATTTTTAATTTTTTTATTACATAAGATTTACAAAGAAAAAGACCCCTTGGGTAGGTACAGTTATAATAAAATTTTTTTTACATAAGTTCTTCGTTTAAAAAAGAATCAGAAAATCAATTGAAAAGATTAAATTATTTTCAATTTTTTTAGACTCTTGTAGTAAAAATTATATTTTATTTTTTTTTGTTATTTCTATTTTAGGAAAAAGGATCAATAAGTATTCCTCCCTAACTGGCACCCTTTTTAAAAAATAATAAATAATTGATTAAATTTAATCAATAAACAATAAAAAATTAATTATTAAACTGGGAAAATATGTAAAGAAATAATTTATATTTATTTATTTTTTGGATTGAGAATATGTTTTTTAGTTTTATTTTTTACTTATTTTTAAAGTTATTTTCAATTCTTTCTATTTTTATTTTTAATTTTTTTTAAAAAAATAGTTTATACCAAGATACAATTATCAATACTCTTTCAACGTGTCCAAGTATCAAAGAAAAAGCCAAAGATTTTACTAGCCCATACGGTGGTTCTCCTTCCAAAATTATTTTTTATTTTGAACATTTTGACAAAATATTTATTGTTAATTTTTATAAACAAAAAATATTTATTATTTATTTTTATTTAAATTTTATTTAAATTTTATTTTATTTTTTGAATATCTAACAGCAAGAAAATTAAAAAATAGTTAAAAAACATTTTTAATTATAAAATTGAATTTAATGCTAAGAATCTGATCCAATAGAATAACATTCACCTTTCTTTCTGGCAGATCATTGTGGTGATTAGCTTTGATTTATTTGTTGAATTTCTTCATTTCTCCAAAGATCCTTTTTAAAAACGATACAGATAAAAGATATCATCCCTCCGAATTATATTTTTTGGATGAATCTTTAAATTTTATCACGCATCATACTCTTTTCTCCAATTTATTGATCACAATCTTGATCTTTTTTCTTTGTTGTGGATGATTTATCACTTTCAACTTTATCAATAAAAAATTATCCTTCCTCTAATATTTTTCCAATCATTCATTTCTTATCTACCTTCTTTATATCCACTCATTTCAGTTTATTATTTTTTAAGATTCGATCCTACTCATCTATTTGAATATATTTTTTTTATTTTTTAAATTAAAAAAAATTATTAAAATTTATAAAAAAAAATTAATTCACCCTCCATAATTTGAATTCTTTCGATTTATCTCCTCATATGCAATAAAATAAAGGTATAATTTAAATTTTTCAATAATATTTGTGAATAAAAGGATATTTTTCTTTCATTTGATCTCTTATTGTTTATTATTGATTATAAAAAAATTGATTTATGGATGGATATTCTTCTTGATATAATTTTTTATTCGTTTTTTTCACAATTTATGATTTGTTAGAGGAATTTTTTTAAATAATCCCTCACTGGATATATACTTTTAAAAAATATTAATACAATTTTTTTCTTTCAAAAAAAATAGATTGATTTTCAATCATTGGAACAAGAGGGAAAGATTTCCAAAATACAAGTAAAGAAAACCTTCTCCACCAAAAATTTCTTTCAAAATGGCAGATGATCCTCAAATAAATTCTCATGAAGTTCCAGGATGTTGTGGAAAGATGAATTTGCTACAAACCAGATTTTGAATACAAAGAGAATGCAATTTCTATTTGCCCAACTTAATGTTTTTGAAAATTAAACAATTTATTAAACAAAAATTTTTGAGAAATAAACATTTGAAATTTTAAATTGAATTTCTTTTATGAAAGGAATATGAATTCCAAATCCCAATTCCAATTTTTTGGCATAAGAACTTCCTATTCCAATTCCAATTTTTATGGACATTATCTTCTTATTCTTATTCCAATTTTTTTGGATATGATCTTCTTATTCTTATTCCAAATTTTTTGGACATTATCTTCTTTTCTAATTCCATTAATCTTCCAAAATCGATAATCCAAAAAATCGGAATATTTTGAAATATTGTCCAAAAAAAATGGAAAATGGATTTGGAATATAAAATTTGTTATCTGGGATTTATCTATATGGAAAATGGATTTGGAATATAAAATTTGTTATCTGGGGCGCTAATTTACAAAATAAGTGAAGATTGGAGAAAATAGGGATGTTCAAAACAATGTGACAACCTTAACATTTTCTGTTTCTCAAACAACAAAAAACAAAGACAAAAGGAATGCAAGATTGCAATAAATTTATTAATTCAACAATTTTAAAAAATGGTGT
>JAMYWO010000122.1:0-19790 GCA_024220525.1 Cochliopodium minus | reverse complement strand
GTTTTGGAAACAAAAATAATAAAATATTTAATTGAAAAAAAATTGGAAATAAATTCTATGACAAGCAATAAAATGACACCTCTTTTGTTGGATCCAAATATTCTAATATTAATAAGAAATTTTGTTCATTTTTTTTTAAATTATTTTTTAAAAGTGTCATAAAAAAAAAGAAAAATTTTTTCAGAAAAAAAAAAATTCAAATTATTGACATTGAAAATATAAAATGGAAGTTGATCTTCTGGTTAAATTAAACAAGCAAAAATTAACACCAGTCTTCTGATTAATAAGCAAAAAGTTTGTTATATAACAAACAAAATTTTTTAAATTTTTTTGTAAGAATTTAATAAGCAAAAAGTTTGTTATATAACAAACAAAATTTTTTTGTAAGAATTTAATATTGCTCAATATAATTTGGATCAATTTTTATATTTCAACATATGATAGTATATAAATTGATCATTGATTGAATATAATCATTTGTTTATGTTAATTGATATTGATCCATTCTTTGATATATTTACATTGCGGTGCTTATCATATGATCAAACAAAAAAATTGAACAATGAAATATTTCACCATGATAAATTAATCAAAACAGAATCCTTGGCTCATTAGTTGGGATATTTTCACCTTTTTTTTACTTAAAAAAACCCCAAAAATATGTTTAAATCAAAAAAAAACCAAAAAACTTGTTTTAAATTTTAAACAAAAAAAAAAAGAAATATAAAATGTTTAATTTAAATTTGTTAGTGGCTGAGGTACATTATTTATTTCTTAATTCTTTATTAACATAAATTGGATCCTAGGCAATTAATTTAATCAATAGAGGTACAATTAGAACATCTGATCCATATTGTGAAGTTAGAGTAGGAAGTCATGTAAAAAGTAGTGAAGTTTGCTACAATAATACCAATCCAGTTTGGAACTACAGATTTTTCTTTGAAAATGTTTCCTATGATACACCAGTTGTCATTGAAGTTTTTGATAAAAATATGATAGAACATGATAAGTTGATGGGAACTCTTGTAACCACAGTTGGAAACCTTCACACCAATGCAAAAAATTGGTGGCCTTTAACAGGAAGAGAAGGACAACAAGGCTATGGTTCTATTTTTCTTTGTGCTGAATTTCCTCCTTTGGGTCAAAACTACTACCCTCAAAATGTTCATACTTCAGATCCTCAGAGATCATTTGGTGGAGAACTCACAAAAGAAATTGGGGCTCTTTTAAAGGGAGATATGAAAGGAACTTTCCCTTCTTCTGGTTTTGTTGATAATACACTTCCCAAAACTGGACATCATCAAGATACTATATAATCAAATTAAAAGGAAATTTCTTGATTTTAATGTTACAATCATGATTCATTCTGATCAAAATGAATGGTACTACACATCAATTCAAATGAAATCTTTCTGAGATCATCTTTAAAGAAATAGAAATTCTTTAATCTTGATAAAATTAAAAAAAAATTAATAGAAGGATATAAAAAAAAAAGATTGTTAAATAGAAGAGCTTGAAATAACATATATACACTATTCTGTAAAATAATTAATGACTCAATCTGATGAATTCGAAATGCCTCTCAAGAACGAAGATGGAAACAAAGTATATCTGTTGATAGATAAAAAGGATGGATTTTTTTCCATATGGTCTGATAAAAAGGTAAAATGATCAAAAATTAATTATATAAATGATTTTAGTCTTTATTTTTTCAATTTTAACGATTAACCTATAATAATCCCTTATAGTACTTAAAATTTGATAATATGAAGTTATCATCCCTCGATCTAAGATATCTTAACGATATTTGTGTGATCAAGAAGGGCTTCAAATATTGGATCAGCTTCTTCGACAAAAAGTCACACAAGACTTTCCAATTTAAATGCCCAAATAAAGTAAGTGCCAATAAGTTAAAAGATACTATGTCTAGCTTCAAATTATCATTGGGTATAACAAGACAAAAAAAAAACTAAATATAAAATTACAAAATTTATTTTATCAGGTTCACCTCCACCAATAGTAAAAGAAGATACAGAGATAAATACCAATGGGTGCGATAATAACATCAAAAATGATATCAAAATCAACATAAAAAGCGAGCATTCTCAAGCCAACTTAAACTATGTTGATCCCAATATAGTTTTCCAACATCAGATGCTCCAAATGTTGTATATGTATCAGATGGACCCATCTCTCTTCCAACAAACTGAAAATACACAGTTCCAGATCGATCCCAACATCTTCCAACAGATGGATCCCAACTTACTTCAGAATTTCCACAATCAGATGTATCAAATGGATCCTTCCATCTACCAGATACAAGAAAATGTAAGTATTATACAATAACTTTAATATTTGAAGGAATATTCTTTCAAATATACCCATATATATCTGTTCATTAAACCCTTTTCAAACTTCATTTTTTTTTTCAATTTTCCAGTATCAAGGGGATGAAGAATCTAACCTCCATCCCACACACAATCAACAGCAATTAGGGTATGATGAAAGACCCATCTCTCCTAAAAAGAAGCCCCTCAAGATCAAAGAAAGGAGGCCCTCCAAAGACCTCCTCAACAACCTCGATCCTCTCCCTCTCCTCAAAGCCTCCGCTACACTAGATCCACTCAAGTTCCTCAACTTGGAGATGGATATTCTGGGAATCAAGATGGAGGACGAGAAAGACATGATCGAGGAGACTTCCAACCTTCCTCGTATCAACAAGGATCTCTTCAGGGATCTTTTCATTCCTTTGGACAAGGAAGATAAGCAGATCTATGGTGAGGATGATGATCTTCACGAATACGATAATCAAAATCACTTCCACATTCAACACAACAGTAATCACAATCAACATTTTCATCACAATGTAATTTTTTTATTCGAAAATTAATAACATATTAATTAGAAAGAAAAATATTTTTTTTTTTAATATTTTGTTTTTTCTGTTTGCTCAATAAAGTTTATAAAAAAAATTTCATTTGTTGGTCATAAATTAACATCAAATCATCCCCTCAACATTATTATTTTCCCTCAATTTTTTTTACCCATTTTATTAGAAGAATCAGCAAGAACAAGGCAAAGAGTTTTGGAAGAACTACAACTTGGACCACAGTTACATTGACGTTCCGAAGGCCAACAAGCACATTTTCTTCCGCAAGGATCAAGAAGTAGAAGAAGAAGAGGGTGAGGAGGAGGAGAACGAGCCGACTGGATTCCACTACAAGGAAGAGGATCATTTCGACATCAACGACCAGCTCGATTCAGACGACCGTCTCTTCAGGACTACTTGTCCCGTGCTGCCTCCTTGGTTTGGAGACGTTGAAAACTGGCTTAACGAAGATGAGAGACTCATACAAGAGATCAGCCATGTTTATCTTAGGTATACTCTGAAATTTTTAATTACATTAATACAAATCAACTTTATTTGAACATCTTTTATTCATTTCCCATCTAACATTTTTTAACAAATAAAAAAATGAATATAAATTAAAATAATCTGATCCCTTTTGATCAATTTTTAAAATTTAAATTCAAAGTTTTTGACATTTTAATTTTTAAATAATTTTTTTAAAAATAAGATCCCACAATGCGATTGTTTACTCCAAGAAGGTCCCCAACTCTGTTCTGAGATACTTCAAGGTAGTTGCCCATATCCGTGGAGCCACAATGGACGATATGAGGAGTTTGTTGGATATAGATGCTGGAGAGAGGCAAAAAGAATGGCATTATCTATTAGTAGAGGGTAATTTAGGATGTTTTAAAAAAAACAAAAATTTCATAGAAAAAATTATTAAAAATCCAAATAAATTATAACTTTTTTTTTCTTAGGAGGAGAAGTTAAAAAATACAATGATTTTGTCAATGTCTTGTACTTTGCTTATAAATCTCCTGTTCCCTTGGTCAAAACTCGTGATTGTTGTTATACAAAGGTCAGAAGGGATTTGCCTCGTGGAAAAAATGGAGAAGACCAGGGCTTTTTGTTGTCCTACAGAACCATCGACGGCCCTTATAGACCTGAGTACGAGAGAACTTTGTTCAAGTCTGCTCATTACATTTTGCCTGACAAAATTAATGGAGGTATCTGGTACACTTTCATTCAATACGCAGGTAAACATTTTTTTTGTTTAATAAACAAACCTTAAATATTTTTTTTTTTGTAGATCCTGGTGGGTTAGTTCCTAAATTTTCTTTGAATATGACACAAGCCAAAATCATGGCTCAGGAAACTGTTGGGATACAAAACATTTTTGCAAGTGTCAGAAACTAATTTGTACAATAATATTCTTGGAATTTTAATTGAATTCAAATAAATGTAATTTAAACTATTTTGATTAATTGTTTTTTTTTCTTCAATTAAAAAACAAATTTTCATTGATGATTTCAAAAAATAGAGCAATTTTTGGGTTTTTCTTTCGTATCTTCGTAATGTGAAGAGTGATGGGAATTCAAATTGAATCTTTTGATGATTTCATAAACCACAGGTTTCGGGATTTTGATTTGGGATGAGTTTTGATAAACCTTGACAGAAATGAGAAAGAAGAAAACAGTCTCCTTGAAAGAGGATGACTGAAAGAGGTGATTATCGGGAGACCACTCAAAATTGTTTTCACCTCCCATCAAAAGCTTGATGGAGGGATCATTCAATACAAACTGGGGTTTGTTCTCGTGTTCCAAAGATCCTTCAAAATTAAAAATAATTCAAAAATAAAAAAAATAAAAATACCTATTCCAAGTTGCCCAAAGTTGTTGGATCCTTTAAAGAAACAAAATTTGAAATTTTTTAAATAAATATATGAGGAGTACCACAAGCGTAGAGATCACCATTGGTTTTGTAAATAAATGTGTGGGAACAGCCGCACCTGATGAAAGCAAGATCAATCTCATTGGAAACCAAAACGGGCTCATGCTGAGCAGTGAAATTTCCTGTTCCAAGTCCTCCCTATTTTTTAAAAAAGAAACAAAAAATGAATAAAATTTATAGTTCAACAAAATTATTTTGTTCAAAAAAGATTTTTTTAAAAAAAAATATTTTTTACCTCATTGTTATATCCAAAAGCGTAAACATGAGTTTTGTTTTTGACTAAATAGACATGCGAAACACCACAAACAATCGAAGTGATGGTGGGATCAGTCATGATTAGCTTGGGAGAACTCAAAAAGATGTCCACTTGGTTGTCCGTCCCCAACTGCCCATAAAAATTGTTGCCAAAGGTGTAGAGCTCGCCATTGCTTTTGTAGATGATGCTGTGGTGGGCTCCACATAAAATGGTCTTTATGTTTTTGTCTTTCATCAAAAGAACGGGCTTGTTTTGGTCGTTAGTATGTCCTAATCCTAGAAAAGAAAAAAAATAATTGCAAAAAAAAAAGCTTACTTTGATATTTTTTTTATTTTTTTTTTGTTTTTTTTTTTATATTATTTTATTTGTTGGATTTTTGTTAATATTTTTTGATTATTTTTTTTAGTTTTAGGAGATATTTACCTAGTTGTCCATGCGCATTCCTCCCAAAGGCTAACAATTCCCCATTATTTTTTAACAGCAAGGTGTGATTGTATCCTATTTTTTTTTTGAACAAAAATTTATTTAATAATATTTTTAAATCAAGAAATTTAAAAGTTTATTTTAATAATATTTTTTTTATTCCGAAGAAATTTAAATAATTCAAGAAGAAATTTAAGAATATCAATTTTATCAACATGAAATAGTTTGAAATTGTTTTTTAAGAAATTTCAATAAAAATTTGGAGTTTTGTTTTACCACAACTGATTTGTTTAATGGAGGGATCGTTCATTACCAAGGTTGGTTTGCTTGAATGCTCAGTGGTTCCAGTACCCAGCTGCCCATACAAATTGCTGCCAAATGCGATCAAATCCCCATTGAGTTTGTAGATGAGCGTGTGCTCTGCTCCTACATGAATGCTTTTGATCTGGAATGATAGATTAAAAATGATAATTGATCATTTTTGATACATTATTTGAAATTTTTTGTCCTCGCATGCGGGAATTCAAACACATATAAATTTATTATATTTGATGATATCATTATAATATTTGTAAATTACCTTTTTATCTTTCATTATCAGCTTCATTTTTGGCTTTGGTTTTTTATGTCCCAATCCCAATTCCCCATTTTTATTGCATCCACAGATATACTGCAAAATAAGGAAATTTATCAAATATTAAATTGATATCACCATATTTACCACTTCTCCATCATTTTTCGCTATGATGATAAAATTTCTTCCCATATGTATAGATTTCAATGAAAATAAATCTACTTCTTTGACTAGATAAGGTTTTGATTGATGTCCCTCTACTCCCATTAGATTATATTCGTTGAATCCGAAGAAATATAATCCCTTATCTGATTTGGTTTGCATTTTGTAAAAACCATCATTGGTAAAAAATAAAAGTATATTTAACCTGAATAAATGAGAGAAGAATCAGAAAAGCAAGAGAAAAAATCCATTTTTTTTTTATTTTCTTCACATATGTGAATGAGGATTTAAAGTTAAATTTTAACATGAAAATTAAAAAAAAAAAATGTTCTGAAAGTATTTGGATTATTCAAAAAAAAATTTAATATTGATTAAAACATAAATTCATCTTGATTTGAGTGAGAACTTTGACCGGGAAAGAATCCTCCAAAAACATCCTTTAAGAAATTTTTGAATCTGTTGATGGGTTTATTCTTTTTCCGTTGAATAATATTTTGGAGATGTTGGTTTTCTTGGTTCTTTCGTTGATTTTCTCTTTCAAGAAAAATTTTTTCTTGGCTGACTCTTTCCAACTCCTCAATCAATTTCTGAGTTTCCCTTTGGTTGAGTCTCCTTTGCTCCTCACATTTTTCGTTCATTTGTTTGAGATCCCACTCTTGTTTCTTTTGAACGATCTTAAGTCTTTCAGCTTCGATCAGTTTGATCCTCTCTTCATTTTTTATCATTTCCTCTTTTTTCCTTTCAAACTCCATGAGTTTTTCTTTTTCGGCCAATTCAAATTCCTCTTGCTGCTTTTTGAGTTTCTCAATGGTTTTAGAGTAAAACTCTTCTTTGGTATTGATATCGTTTTTGATCTTGGACATGATATCTTCATACTCCAATTTTTTCTTCTCGTAGAGATCTACATCGATGTTGTTGATCTTGTCCTTTGGTAAGAATTCGAATGGAATACTATCAACAAAATCCTCTATCTCTTCGAAACTGTGCAAAACGTTGTCCTCATCGTCGAGTTCTTCCAATCTTTGGTTGAAACTCAAATGTGGAGTTGTGAACTTTCCAGTGTTGAGCGAAGTTAAAATAGAATAATAGTCCTCACTGTTATTGTTGACATTTTCATACGTTTTTTTGGTGACCTTGTTTACAATCACACCATAACTGACTCTTGGAAGGTCTATTGACTCCAAAATCAAGTTAAAGGTGGCAATATCGTCTGGTCTAACTCTCCCTGATTCAATCGTTGTAACAAAGACAAGTTTGTAGAATGCATTCTTGGATAAACCTTTGGTTATTTCCTCGGATGCCTTCTTTCTCATTTCTACATCTGATAACCCTGGTGTATCCACGTAATGGATTCCGTCGTGTAACACTATTTTGAATTCGCTGGTCATGCCTTTCCCGATGCTGAAACCTGATTGAAATTCTATTTTGTGGACCAGACTGTTTAAGAGTGTTGACTTTCCAACTCCTATTAATTAAATTAGAATTAATTATCTTTCTTTAAAAAGATCTAGGACTATACCTGGATTTCCCATTAATATTATATAACATTCATCTTCAATCTTTGATTCCTCTGTACAATCCATACTTTCATCAATTTTTTTCTCTTTGAAATTAATATTTTTAACTTTTTTGAATAATTTTTCTTTATTTTTGCTTTTTACCTTTTTTTGTATTTTCGATCATCAAGGGGCTATTATTATAATTCTTAATGTATTCTAGGTATTCTTTCAAATCATTATCCTCTTTCACTTTGATAACATCTTCATCATCCTTGTAAGAGAATGACATCTCATCATCTGACAACATTGGCCCCAATTCTCCATCATTCTTCAATGTATCCAACAATGATTTGATCTCCAAGCTTGGAATTTCTAGTTGCTTTGAAATGGTATGATTCAGTATGACTGTAATAACAATCTTCATTTTTTTTTTATTGTTTAAATGTTATGAAAAGAATCATTTATCAACAAAAAATAATTGCAACATATAATTACCTCTATAATTTATATTTTATGAAAATAAAAAAAAATGAGAGCAACCCATAAAGATAAATCAATCACCAAAAATTTAATATTGATTGGAAATCCTGGTAAATATATTATCTTTAATTCCTGAAATCAGCTTTAATAAATATGTATAGGGGTTGGGAAATCTACGATTTTGAATGGGATAATAGGTTTTATTAAATTCAAAGCAGGATTGTCCTTAGGGAGAGGATTGACAACAGTTCTCCAATTTCATGAACATACAGATGGAATAACATACTATGATACACCTGGGCTTGCAGACATAAAAATAAGGGATAAAGCAGCCCAAGAAATAACAAAGATGCTGAAGAACACAGGAGAATACAAACTTTTGTTTGTTGTGACCACAGAAGGAGGAAGAGTAAAAACAGAGGATGTAACAACAATTAACTTGATTTTGAATTCAATAAATCAGAATATCACGTACGGGATCATAATCAACAAGTGTTCAAATCACATGATCAAAATTTTTGCGGATGAGAACAATGATGAAAGAAAGGAGATCGTCAACGGATTCAACACCGGGGAGAAAAAAACAAAATTTTTTTATTGTCTTGCTAATGTAAGTGATGCCGAAGATGCTACAGACTACATCATTAATATTCCCAATGATCTCAAAAATTTCATTGATAAAAAAGTTCCGTCTTTGATCATTGTGGATAAATCGGTCGATAACATTCAATCGAACGAATTTGAAAAACAAAAGCAAACTTATGATGGAATGATCGAAATTCTAAAAGAAGAAAAACAAAAGCAGGTGGAGATTTACAAGCAAAACATCCAGAGATTGAAATTAGAAAAAGAAAAGAGAAAGGAAGAGCAACGAGAAATACAAAAGAAAATCATCAATAGTTATTTAGAAAACCCTTTTGTATTCGAGCTACCAACAGATCTCCATCCAGAAGTAGAAAAGCTGATAAAAACTGGGAGGTGTACTTGCAACATGACCGAGAACGTTCATTTTCCTCAAATTTACTACAAGTGTTTAACTTGTTTCAAAGAAGACAATGAAGGTTGTTGTATTCCTTGTGCCTTTCAATGTCACAAAGGGCATTTGTTAATAGAAATGAGTAGCACCCCTTTTTATTGTGATTGTCCAACTTACAATCATTTTGGTGTGAGACGAATCGACAAAGCAATCGAAGAACTCATCGAGGATGGTGAATGCACTTCCAAAGCTACCAAGGTCAACTTTTTTATTCAGCCCTTTTATCAATGCTTGGACTGTTTCCCCAAAAGAGACGAGGGTTGTTGTGTTTCTTGTGCTTTGTCTTGCCACAAGGGTCACAGGTTGATCCAAAACTTTGGAAATTTTTTCTGTGATTGTTCAACGCACAATCACTTTGGGAATAAAAGTATTTAAAGAAAAAAAAGATGTTGTATTATTTTATTGTTTTTTTTTTCAAAATCATAACATTTTTAAAAAAATTTGAATAAAAATATATATTTTTTCATAAAATATAAATAAAAAAAAATGAATCAACAAATTCAACCACTTGAGGAATTTATAATTTTCATTGGAAATCCTGGTTAAAGATAAATACATTCATTTCATTCAATTAAATATATTTTTTTAGGGGTTGGAAAATCTACCATATTGAATGGGATGGTGAAATCTTTACAATTCCAAAATGGATTCAGTGCAGGAAAAGGAATGACAGCAAAATTGCAATTATATAAACATAGTGATGGGATTACCTATGGAGATACACCAGGGCTTTCAGATATTAAAATGAGAAAGATTGCAGCGGAGGAAATAACAAAGGCATTAAAGAAAACAGGGATATATCGATTGATCTTCGTGGTGACAGTAGAAGCAGGGAGAGTGAGACCAGATGATGTGGTTACAATAAACTTGGTATTGAGCTCAATCGATCATCCAATACATTATGGAGTGATAGTGAACAAAGCTACAAACAGATTGATAAAGGAGATAGAAGATCCTTTCAAATTCGAATTGTTGTTCGGAGAATTTAATTCAGGAAATCACAGAACAGAAAACTTTTATTATTTAAAAAAGAACGATGATTGGGTTGACGAAAACAATATTTTACCTGAATTGCCTGAAGATTTGGTAGAGTTCATCAATTGTTTGCCTGCTACCATTTTGTATGGGGAACATGTGAAGGAGATTCCTGTTGAGGACTTTGAGAAGATGAACGAGGATTACAAGAAACAAATCGGTGAATTGAACAATGACAAATTGTTGATTGAGAAACATTACAATAAAGTCATGGAAAATTTGGAGAATGACAGGATTAAAATTCAAGAGTACAGTCAAAAACAAATCAATGTCATTTTTTTTAAAAGATTTAAAATGTTTTTCAATATTTATTTATTAAATTATTTTAAATAGTTTTACGAGTTACAACAAAAACGCTTAAAGGAGCATTATGATAGACAAAGGCAAGAATTAGAGCAAAAACGATTGGAACAACAAAGACAGTTCGAAGAGAAAGTGAGATTGGCTCAGGAAGAGCAGAGAAGACTTCTGGAGGAGCAAAGGAGAAAGCAGGAGGAGGAGTTAAGGAGGGCCGAGAATGAGAGGATTGAAAACGAAAAGAGAATGATAGAGCAGATGAACAGGTTGAAAAATCCTCCTCCAGTTATAGTTCATCATCGAAAAAAAAAGGGTTGTTTCATTTTTTGAAATTAATAAAAGTTTTAAATTGGATTGCTTTCGTTAAAAAAGAAATTTGGATTTTAAAAAAAAAAGTATCTCAAAACTTTTTTAAAATAAATATTTTATTTCATTTCAATATCATTTCTTTCTTCTACATATTTCTTTGTTATGAGATGGTTTTTCTTTCTAATTAAGTGAATAGGAATGATAATAAACAAAAAGAGCAACACAGGGACGCCAACACAAAGACCGACAATAAGACCTATGATGAGAGGAGTGTTGCTTTTGCAGTTCTTGTTGAAACTAAAGTGGAGAGAAACAGATAAAGAACCTTGTTGATTGTTCACCTTACTTTGTTGTGCATCACAAGAGTTTTTGTTATAAGAAGGAACAACTTGAATTTGAGAATTATTCAAAGAAACGCTTTTGTCGCAACTGTACTGAAACAACAACAACGAAAAGTCCGAAATGTTTGGCTTGGAACTCAAATTGATGATGATGTTTCCGTTGACTTCGACACAACCTGTAACATTTACTTTTGTATCGTTGGAAGTTCCATCAAAGTTGAAAAAGATGGTTGAGTTTTGAGAGATCGACAAGTTCCCGATAAAGTAGGCAGAAGTGTTGAGATTCACGTTCGTTTCGATGATTGTGCTTACTGATGATTTGTTTTGGAAGACCCAGACCCATCCAGAAGGAGTGGAAACACAAGAAACGTTGAAGACGGTAAGATCCACCATCAATGCGCTTCTCGGACATTTCTCGCAATTGAGAACACCTACGTAAAAGCAAGTGACAAAAGTTGGAACTAATGTAGATGGTGTTGATGTTGAGGGAACTAATGTTGATGGTATTAATGTTGATGGAGTCAGAGTTGAAGGAATTGTCGAAGATGAAATTAATGTATATGATGTTGATGTTGATGGAGTTAATGTTGATGGAGTTAGTGTTGATGGAGTTTGTGTTGATGGAGTTAATGTTGATGGAGTTTGTGTTGATGGATTTAATGTAGATGGTATCATTGTCGACGGAAGTAATGTAGTTAGATTACTACATCCACTTGTACAATTACAAACACCATAAATAGAGGGCATTTCTGTTTATAATATTTAAAAAACCAAAACAGTTTTGTTTTGTTTGTTTTTCTTACCTATTAAGAGATTATCCCCATTCCAAATACTGCTACTATTGAACGATAAAATTTGTGAATATAGTCCTGCACAGCTTAAAGATGTTGCAACCGACTCATCTAATGAATAAAGAATTAAAATAAAAAGAAAAATAAAAATAAATTTGAATACCTTGACATTCACCAGTGCCAATATTCATTAACATTGGATCGAATTCATTGTTAAAAAAAGAATTAGATATAGTGCAATTGTTTTGGTCAGAAATACTCCCAATAAAAGTGCCCACATGTGCCAACCCACTCACGTTACTGGATGAATAACAATTTGTTATGCTCCAAAAATTTAACATGTTGTTTGATTGGATGATCCCGATCAGCCCTCCCACAAATTGGTTGCCAGTAATATTGGAAGCTCTGGAATATGAATTGGTGATTACATATTTTGCTGTTCAATCAAAAAAGAAAAATAAAAATATCATTAAAATTAAAAATAATGAGAATTCAAAATCATAAAATTAAAAAACATTTATAAACAATTCATAATGAAAATAAGAAAAAAATTTTTAGTTGGTTAAACAAAAAAAGATACTTTAAAAATTTTTAAAATTACCTGCATTCGTGCCAATAACTTTAAAAAAAAATTTTAAAAACTAAAGATAGATTGAATTTTTTTTTTACTTATTCCAAATAAACCACCAACATTAATAGAGCTACCAGAGCTAAATTTTACGCTAGATTTGACATAGACCTGTGATATTTGACTGTCTTGAAGCAAACCAGCAATACCCCCAAAGTTGTCTGACGTTACAAGAAACGAGCTGCTACTGACTCCGGAATTTGTTAAAGATGAAGAGTGCATTTCACCGCAAATCCCTCCTTTAATTATTTTAATTTTAATTTGATAATTTATAATTTATTTTAGATTGTTTTTAAATTTCCATATTTTTATTATCTTTAAATTTAACTTAAATAAAAATACTCTTTATTAATATTAATACATTAATAAAACATATTCTATTTTTACCTACAAACTTGGAACCATATATTGTATTTGTGCCAGGAATTGAAGGAATACCCAAAAAATAAAGGAGTGAGAAATTGCACAATGTTGCCGATCTTTGTTAATATTTGGTAAAAAAAAAATTTAAAAATAAATCAAATTAATTTAAAAAAAATGATAAACTTTAAAAATTTTTTTATACCCAAACAAACCACCAACACTAATACTAGCTGGAGAATTGATAACAGTATTCTCGACAATTACATTAGATACAACACTACTAATAATTATTCCCACCAAAGATCCGACATAGTTGACGGCTCCTTTCACATTTATCGTGTTTAAAGAGCTATTCGATAAAGAATTAATTTTCACGTTGCTGATTGAACATGATTCGCATCTCCCAAATAGCAATGCTACGATTGTTTTGTCGCTTGTTATATTGACTTTCTCGAAATTCAAGTTGTTAACTTGTGCGTTTATTCCGTACCTAAATAATGCTGTGTATTCAATTTCTGATTCAATGTTCAGATTACTTATTGTAAATCCATTTCCATTTATAATTCCTAGTCAGAAAAAAAATGTTAGAGGGACTATTTTATTCTTTACAAATGGCAAATTTAAAAAAATTTAAAATCTCAAATACAAATTTTTATGTTGAAAATATTAAATTTATATTTTAATTTATAATAATAATAATTCCAAAGAAAATTAATTAATATATCCATTTTCTGAGTTTTTCACCATTGAATGTTTGGCTTGAATTTCCTAGTGGATCAAAATTTGGGATATTCAAACAATCAATATTTCCTTTGAGGTCATATTCAACAGTCCCATTGTTAAATACTGAAATCCCTTGAAGATCATTACAATCCTCAATATCTATAAAATGTGAAAGCATGAAGAAAAGAGAGATGAAAAGAAAAATGTTTTTCATTTTTTTAAAATTAATATTTACTTATTGGTGGCCAATAAAAGATCAAATCAATTTGCTCAAACACAACAAAAACAAATTTCATTAGAGCAAGAAAAAATATTTTTTGAATGGAAAATATCAATAGTTATAAAATTGAAAATATCATCATTTGTTGACTATTTTTACTTAATTGCTCAAAACTATCTATAAATTGATATAAGGCTTTTCTTAATTTTTTTTTTTTTCAACAATATTATTTTGTCCCTTTTTGGGATTGAATTTAACTTTGTTACAAATATTTTGTTTCAGACAAGGCTGATTTAAATCAAAAATTTTGGTTTCATAACCATAGGGTATCATCATTACAAAAATATTTTACAAAATTCAGTTTTTTTTTTTTAATTTTTTTAATAAGTGAATGATTAAATTTTTTAATTTTGATTGGTGCACTCAAAAGTAAGAACGATAAATTGATTTTGAGAAAATTATTGAAAAATATGAGAAAATGAAAGGAAATAGGATGAAAAAAAAACTTGTTTGTTAATTCAATTAATTGAGTCTCAGTTTTTCAATCAATTTTGGAGGTAAAAAAGTGTGGCCATGAGGTATAGGAAACAGCAACTCAAATTCCATTTTCTTATGAGCACCAGAAATAAAAATGTGAAGATTTTCATAAGGAGGTAAAGGAACATCAATCACAGTTGCCTGATAAACAATTTTTTCCTCGAAAGGTTTCTTAACAAAAAAACTAACCTTTGATAAGTTCTTCTCTTTGTCCTCTTTGCTTCGATTATGTACCAAAACGTAGAAAGTTACACCATTCTCGAATTTTTCCAAATTTTCTTCCTTGCCTCTCCCATTTGCACATAAATATGTATTTTTAGAGATGCAATAATAACCTTTTTATTAAAAAAAAAACAAGAATTAATTTGTTTTAACTATCTTAGTTTTTTAATCGGAAAACTTTGATGAAATTTTAAATTACCCGTTTTAAATTTGTCGCAGCCAAAAGGTAATCCAGATAATAAATTGGTCTGATAACGAGCCACACCTATAGCTTTTTTTTTTTTATGTGGATTTTTATTTTTCAATATTTTAAAAATTATAAGATTTTATCATTTTTACTAAAGTTGCAATTATGTTCGTCAGTGGTGCTGATTAAGTAAATTGGATACAACAACCCCTCCATCAGTTTGTTTTTCGTGATACATGATTTCCAAACATCTTCTTTCACATTCCTGGTTATAATCTTCGAAATGGTTAATGAATTGGTGGAAATTTTGCAATAGATCAAAAAATATAAGTGAAATTTTATTTATAATTTTATATTTGGTTTTATAAACACATATTTTTTATATACCCTTGGATTATTGTTTTTGATCTCAAAATTTGTTTCATTCAATCTTGTATCGTCCCATCTGCATAAACTATAATCAAGAGAATATTCTTTCCAAGTTCTATCATCATTCTGTTTGGGAATATTGAAATTCCTTTCAAAAAACATCTTCCAAAATTTCTCATCTTCTTTGAGAATGGTGTTGAAAGTTTTACAGATTTTGGCAATTTGATATAGATCCTGAAAATCAAGCCAACTGAGAATCATTATCCACATTTGCTTTTTATATCCTTCCATACTTCTCTTTCAATTTTTTTAATAATTTGTTTTCCAAAATGGAAAATTATCCACACATTCAATGTGAGTTAAATAACTATCAATAGCCTTTTAAAAAAAATGGGTAAAAAACAAAACTTTCATTATTCGTTTTGATTTTCCAAACCATCAACAATTAATCCATTTTCTAAATTTTCTTTTTTTTTTTTTCACCTCTTTCCAAAAACAAATATGGAGATTGATTCTATCAAAACTGGATTTAGAAGATCTGGGTGTTGTAAATTATCGAATGAATATTCAAGTTGGAAACAATTATTCCTTTCATCTTTGATTGATTGGGATCAATCTAGATTCAAAGAAATTTTTCAAGTAAACGAGAATGATAAAAAAAGAAGAATCTTTCCAATGGAAAGAAGAATTGGAGAAGTGCACTCACAAAACAACATCTGCTTGAAGGATTTTTGTTTGAATTCCTTCCTTATTGAAGAAGTACCAGAGTAATTTTCTTCAGTTTTTAGCTCATTTTTTACAAGTATTCATTCCCCTTTCTATTTCAAATTTCAAAATATTTTTTTTTAATTCCAAGATTAAATTTCAATTTTTTTCTTTTCACTACTTTTGTCTCATAAAAAGAGGAATTGTTGTTGGAGTAGCTAAAAACAAACAAACCTTCACAATGTTAAATCTTCTTTACAAAATCTGTTTTTACTTTTCTTAATTATTTTTTATAAAATAGGCTCCCATACGGAACTGATCAGTACAATTTTTTTAATAAAATCTTATTTTAAATTAATTTTTTAATTTTAATTTTATTTACAATAATTTTTTACTCTTTAATTTGATTTAAAACTATGAAATTTTAGGTACAGATTTGGATATTACACAAACAACCATAAAAAACATTCCACTACTCTGCGAATGGCTTAAAAACAGATTTGCAAGAAAGATTTCGATGATAAAGGGAGCATAAGTTTCTACATTCACAAAGGAAGTTTCAGTAAAAAAGAAAACACTCTCGCAACTGTCAGTTTCTTCAATAAACATCCTCATGAAACAAATCCTGAATACATTTTCACTTCTGAAGGGATTCCTCTCAATGCTGGCGAAAGGTTGTTTGGTTTTTTGTATCGATTCTCTCCTCCAAATTTGATCTTTCATCAACATAAAAAATAAAAAATGAAACAAAAGAAGTCATGAATTCAATTTTGTCATATATCATTCCATTCATCAAAACTTTGACTAAACTATAAATACAAATAAATAATAAAAAAAAAAAAAATAAAAAACAATTTATTTAATTTTGATATAAACATCGATTTAATTGAAAAATTTTAATATAAACATCGTTTTTAAAAAGTGAAATCTTTCTTTATGATATCTCCCAATGGCCGCTCTTTTTGTTCGCCTTTCTCATTATGAAGGAAACTCTCTTATCATTTTGGTCAATATCATTGAGACGTTCCAAAAGTGGATCTTTCTTGACTTTTCTTAGTACAATATTTTGGAGTTCTCTGTTAATTATATCTAGAATCAAAAAAAAAAATTAAATTAAATTTAATAAAATAATATATAAAATGATAACAAAAAAATATAAAATGATAAAGGTCCAAAAAATGATACCATACGGACTTTGTTGATTAGAATACTTTTTCCTCTTTAGAGGTTGTGTGTCAACTTTCTCGATCTTCTGTTTGAAACGGTTGAGAGGATAGTTTTCAAAGTGTTGGTTGATGATAGTGACAAAGATGTCCCTTTCTTTGACTTCCGTGAATGCGAAAAGCTTTTTGGAGCTTTCTTTAGATATTTCGTCCTCAAAGAGAAAATCTTTTTTAAAAAATTAATTAAGAAAAAACTAAATGAAAAAATAAAATTGTGAAAAAAAAAAAAAAATAAAAAATAAAAAATAAAAAATAAAAAATAAAAAATAATAAAAAAAAAGTAATAAAAATAAAAATAAAAGAATATTTCAATAAAATAAATTTAAAATAAAAAAATTTACCTTGAGCGAAGTGTTGGCAATTACATGATTTCAAATTGTACTTTTTCTCACAGTTGTATCTTTGTATGACTTTGCAGATTTCTTCTCTAACTTCTGGTGTGTTATCTAACACTGGCACATCGTCTCCTTCCTCGTCTTGTGGGTAGAACACTGCTGTTGCGTGTGAGCCTTGGTAGGGTTGTACCAGAACTAATCTATTTTTATTTAATAAGAAAAAAAAATAAAAAATAAAAAAATCAAATTAAATTAAATTTAATAAAAATTAATGAAAAAAATAAAAAATAAAAAATAAAAAATTAAGATATTAAAATTAAAAATTAAAAAAAAATCAAATTAAATTTAATAAAATAAAAAAAAAAAATTAAGATATTAAAATTAAAAATTAATTAAAAAATAAAAAATAAAAAATCAAATTAAATTTAATAAAATAAAAAAAAAAATTAAGATATTAAAATTAAAAATTAATAATTAAAAAATAAAAAATAAAAAATCAAATTAAATTTAATAAAAAATAATAATAAGAAATCAAATTAAACTTA
The DNA here is from genome assembly GCA_024220525.1 of Cochliopodium minus. Lineage (NCBI taxonomy): Eukaryota > Discosea > Himatismenida > Cochliopodiidae > Cochliopodium > Cochliopodium minus. The sequence goes on along the minus strand of JAMYWO010000122.1, from coordinate 1,729 downwards.
ATAAAATAATAAATGAAAAATCAAATTAAATTTAATAAAATAATAAATGAAAATAAAAATTTGATACCCACAATCGTACCAATGTATAATGTGTTCTTTTTTTTGCAATTTTTTATTTTTTAGTTTTTCTGATTTTTTTTTCTTTTACCATTTATTTGGACAGCTAAGTGAACAGTACCTAGTTTTGTCAAGAATCTCGCGAAAAATCCTTTGATCATCTTGGAAAGTGTATCGTGATCTGATTTTCTGTAAAAAAGAAACAATTTTTATAAGAGGAAAACTATTTTTTTTTTTTTGAGGAATTAATGTTTTTTAATAGATTAAAATAAAACAAGATATCAATATGATTTCCTTTCTTGCAAAATAATTAAAGATTATTCTAATAAATGGTGGTTATGAAATTCAATTTTTTCTTTGAGTTAATTGATTAAATATCTCATCAATTCAAAATTCTATATTTTGGTATATATTGATTTTGAATGGTTTATCGTTTGCTAAAAATAAATTAATTAAATATTCTTACAAATGATCGTGGATATTGGAAATATAAATTTTGATAAATAGAGTATATATAAAATTAAGAGTTATCACATCCATCTTTGATCTTCTATAAACTATGAATATAGCCAAAATGAAAATTCTATAAATGGATTTTTTTACACAACATATAGCCTGACAACGAAGAAATCGTATTCATGGCCAGATGAATGAAAGATCAATTTTTCAATTTCTTTGAGATCAGTAAAGCCTTTGAATACTTCTTGGGGTATGTCCTCATTGTCATTGATACAATCCCTGGATGAACTCTTGCTTGCTTTTCTTATGAGGGTGCAAATATCTTTCTTGCTTCCTTTATAAGAATCAGGGAATTTGTGTTTGGAATCTAAAGGATTCTTTTTATCGCTCATTCTTCGAAAAAGTAAGAGCAATTTTTTTTTTTTTTTTTTGATTTTAAATAATTATTTAAATATAAAAATAAAAACACATTTTTGATTCTATTTTGTATATTTGAATCATCTATTTGTTTTTTTTGTTAGAAATGAAAAGAAGGGAAAATTTTCTATTAACAAAGAAAAGGATTTGATCCTAGTAACAACTTTTAAAAACTAAATTTTAAAGACTTTCTCTACACCCTCATTGTTTATATTTCAAAATTGAAAGATTCAATTAAGAAATCAATAAGAAATTAACAATTCATTTTTAAAAAATTCCAACTCGAAAATTTTGAATAAATACTTTAATACATAAAACAACATTGTTACTTTTGAACAATACTCTGAATGAGTTCTTCTGTCTTCATCCAAAGTCTCTCAGTATTAGATTTGTTTTTGGCAAAATCAGTCTCGTTAGCAAGAGCACAGTCGGACCAAAACCTGCCGCAAGTTCTCTGCAAAGAAGGATCAGAAGCTAACTTGATCTGAGTTGAAGCTCCCTGCTCCATACTCTTGGTTAAAAGAAACAAAGCAAAATTAAGAACTTCTCTCATCCAATCTGGAAAATCTCTAGTTAATCTTGTTTGGACAGCACCTGGATGGACGGTAAAGACACAGACATTTGTGTTTTTCAATCTTTTTTGTAATTCCGAACTAAACAGGATGTTGGCCATTTTGGATCTGGAGTATTGCATGTGATGTGTATAATTTTTTAGTGCATTCAAATCTTCGAGGAATTCATCATTTGTGATTCTTATATATACTCTTGAGGAGACGTTGATTATTCTTGGTGATTT